>BSSO01000387.1:0-35186 GCA_030267885.1 Mesembryanthemum crystallinum
AATGGTGAGTTTTCATGTTAAAAGGGTTAGTTTTTGGTCCGTCTCACCAAAACAAAGATGAGACGCGTCTCAGTTGAGTTTTCATGTTAAAAGAGTGAGTTTTCATGTTAAAAGGGTTAGTTTTTAGAATATTCAATCAATGTGTGTTTATAATAATAAGATTAATCCATCAAAAGAAGCACCAAAAATTCATCTTATGTCTCTTTGCACTTTTACACTAACCTAGTAGGTAGAGTACTTAAGCTATTCTTATTACCTCTAAGTCAAAAGTCAAATAACTAAATCATTTGGTGGGTGACAAAACCAATAGCCTTAATTGGATCTGCTTAGAAGTATGATTAGCCCAATTCGCATAATTCTCTTCATGATTATTTTTAAGAAATTGAAGTATACTGTATATTCATTAAGAAAAGGGAGAACGATTAAAGACCGTACCCGCAACAAAATTCATGATACATATTTAGAATTAAGAGGAATAAGTCTCGATTAACTATCAATAAAATCAAATGTGGGAATGCTCTACAAATTTAGCTCCACTCTTTAATATGTCCAAATCACATATCTTGATTATTATGCATATCATGTACATGCCCATCATCATATGACTGATGTGAAAATAATGAGTAAGATTTTTTTTTTTTTTTTAAATATCAAGTGTCCCTAAAATATCAAATTTGGCTCCACTATTTTATTTGTCCAAAACTCAAGATATCTTAAACAAATTTCCCCTTCAAAAATATGCTACACTTCCTATGGATAAATGCTTCATGAAAACATGTTGCCGTTGATTTTAAGCATCACTTGTTACAAAAGTATAACTTAAATAGCAATCGAGGAAAAAAAAAAAAAGACAACTCAACTCGTATATAGCCTAGTTTCATATATTTCTTTATCTCTCTTCTCAAAAGAATTTGTTTTTTTTATTAGGCCATATAATCTAGCTACCAACACATTTCGACTAATTTAAATTATTTTCTCCAATAATCTAAGTGTTTATGTCAACTGTCGAGTTTATTAAATAGAATGAAAGGCAAATTGTTACACATTACCCTTATCAATTGTTTTGTACCTAGTTTATTGTTTAATTTAAAACTCATAATAGTAGAAGCAAGTAAAATTAATGAGTAACTTAATATTCAAACATAATAATATCAATTTCAAACCCTATAGTAGTACTTACTACTACATAATCACAACTAATTGTTCAATAAACTCAACTTACTACCTCTTATGCCACTCCCAACCACATTTCAAGTTCATTAACCTAACATAGAAGCCAGCATCAAACAACTAAAGAACCAACAAGCTAATCAATTTCCCAAACAAATAGAACCACCTTAAGAAAACTAAACCCTAGCTAACTACAAGAAAGTTCACAATCATCAACAACATCATAAGGATAGGAAAACTTGCAACATGACCACCCATGAACAACAACTGAGTTGCACCACTTTTTTTGTTCTTCTTGTCATCATCACTTCCATCACCACCATTAGGTGGGTTTGCGACATCCAAAACCTTGACCGCCATCTTCTGGCCTCGGTTACAATGGCCTGTCACGCCGCTGATGAAGTAGAACAACCCTGGCCGGTCTAATACAAAGGAGGTGTCGCCGTTGTTGGAGAAGAAGAGGGGTTGTGTTGTTGTGCATTTCTTGTACTCTTCCTCAGTCACCACCATCACTGAGTCTTTCTTGTACCTAAATTCTGTAAAATAAATAAATAAATAAATAATAAAGAAATGTATGGTTTTGTGGTTCATTATGTACTCAACTTGAATAAGCAAATTTAAAAAATGGTGTAAATGACTATGAAAATACATATACATACATTGATAAATGAATGAGATATATCTGATTAATTAGACAAAAACTTCCTTGGTAAATAACATTAAATCTCACATTATTATTTAGCATGGTATTTTGGTAAGCTCCAAGCAAGGGATGAGATTCTGTTTATTTATTTTACTAATATGATGATAAGATTTCCCTTGTCAAAGTGTTGGCAATGCAAACTATAAGATTGTTCGGTTAGAAAAATAAACTTGGTAAAATAGTGAATGAAATTTACTTCCTCCCCCTTTTATCTTGTCTAAGAAACAAAAATCTTTGAGATTTCTCATAATTAATAATGCCCACCAAGGGAGTAAATTTTTAGGAAATGTAAATCATAATTCTCATAGGAATCGTAAATCTACTTCTTGCATGAACTAAAACACTCCTTTTTAAGACCATATAAGAGTGACTTACAACATTACCTACTTTATACTCATAATGACTCTATATAACACATGCATGCATTAATCAATTGTGAAATCAATGTGTGTTTCGTGTGAAACACATACATGAGAAATCAATTCATGAACTATGATTAAACAAAATTTATAATACTCTACTAGTAATTAATTGGATCATATGAAATGTGAATTATATAAAACCTGTAGATAAAGTACTAAAACTGCTTTTAACTTATATCTAACGTACCGAGAAAAGTAGTAGTACTTACGGAGAGTGTCGTTGACCTTGAATCTGTTTTGCCGAGCCCAATCATTGTAAAGTTCAGGGTTTTCATAAGGAGGAACTTCCCAACCAACGGTATCACCTACTGAAAACTCAGTAGATATCCCATGCAACATCATGAGAGAAAAGGTACAGAGAAATATCATTAGAGAAGCTTTGCATGAGCCCAAAGAAGCCATTTTTTTTGGAAGTTTTCTTTTTTAGAAATTAGCTGGTAATTAGAAGAAGAAGACCTGTTGTTAACTAATTAATTGATTGATGTTAGTGTATAGAATGGAAATAAATAGAAGAGGTAATGAGAGTTAATTATTAAGCTTATAAAGAGTGAGGAGTTAGTAGTGTGAGAGAATCGTGGGGAGATAAACATGGTGGGTGTTTACCAACTAAACATGCTTATTATTGACTAGGTATGCAACGGTTACTTTTCTTCAAATTTCTATCGCAAGTTATGAAATTAGTAGGAGTGAAAATCTCACAAATTTGGTATTTTCCTTGTACATCTTTCTTTGGTGTGTCTTTTTTGAGATTATGGTTTAAGGAGTGGCAATTGCCTTTATAAAAATGAATATTAGAAATAGTGTGTGAGTTTCACTATCCAAAGCAAAAACTATTTTAATAAAACTTGCTATTGGTATAAATAAAGAAGGACAATTGAATTTTTTATAATCTTTTCTAAAAATAGTTATCCAATAATATTGCAAGCTAATAAGCTGTGACATATTTGATTTCAAAAAAAAAAAAAAATGATATTCATGGTGTGTTCATTTCATTATCCAAGGCCATTAATACTTCACTTGTGCAAGCTAATTAAATTGCATACTACATGTTATCGTTATGTGGGTAACAAATAATTGGGAAATCTATAAAGTGTACTTGAGTTTAAATTAGAAAGTACATACGATGCAATAATAAATCAATATATGTCATACTGGTCAAAAACAACATTTAGAAAATAATTTTTTGGTAACATTTAGAGAATAACTTGCTAAGCACTATGTAATTTATATTTTTAAAAATTACATGGCATATTATTATTTTAAAGTTTGTTTAGGCTTACGAGCCCACGAGTCGAGTAGTGTTGAGCTCGAGCTTGGCTCGTTTAAAGTTCGAGCTCGAGTTCGACTCATTTATAAAATAAAACGAGTCTGAGGCGAGTTATAATCGAACTGATTTTGAATTGTTCATGAGCGATTTGGCTTGTGACCAAATCTAGTATAGAGATGAAAATCCACAGGAGAGACTGAAAGAAAAGGATGTGGATTTTTTTATAGAGCGAGTTATGTAGAATAGTTCTTTTAGAGTAGAAAACAAGGGTATTAATTAGAGGATGTAGAAGGTCTTATAATAAGGGTAAGAGTGATCGAGAATACCCTAACTTCTTTTCCTACACTACCTATATTAACGAGTAGCGACTAATATCTGACATAAGATGCTTATTTTTACGAGGGGAAGAAATCCATAACCAAATACTTTTTACAAGTTTTTTTTTAAAAAAAATTTTCTGTACATACTTGGTTCACAGTTATCATTTTCCAACCAGCTTAGTTGTACATCTCACTTTTCCTCTCATATGTTGTTACTTTATTTAGTTCACATATTTAGTGTATTAGTTTGGCGTCATCCAGTTGAACTGAATAATCAATAATGTATTAGAGAAATGGACATAACAACCTAATAAATCAAAGAAATTCACCAAATAGAATATTATGAATCAACAAAATGACCATAACCTTAGTTTTTTGCTCAGTCATAGGTTCAAACTCGCAACTTAGGCAGCTAATATATGTGCAGGAGTATTAAAACTTCTAGATACAAAAGAAATATCCATATTAACTTGAACCTCATTCTCAACACGGATGAAGCGGCCAAGGCAACCTAGGTCCAGTAGGTGGTGGTGGCATATTGAGAGATAGTAGGGGTTACCTAGTCGAAGCCTTTGCGGCCAATTATGGCTATTGCACCTCTACAAGAGCTGAATTACTAGCTCTTTGGAGCAGTGGCGGATCCAAAAATTCTATATTGGGTATGCATAGTAACCTAAAGTTTATGTAGAGTATGCACTATTGGCATATTAATAAATATTTTCCATAAAATGTAATTGAATTTAAAGAAAATTATATATAGTGTGGGTATGCACGTGCATACCTATGGTGTTGTGTAGATCCCTCATGCTTTAGAGAGGAATTAATATGGCTTTTGATAAAGGAATAAAGCAGCTTGTGATAGAAATGGAGTCGGAGGTCGCCATCAATCTGGTCACGAAGGACAATGGCACACCGAACCTATTAATTCATATATTATACTGCAATGTAGAACCTTTCTAAATGATCCAAGGTGGAGAGTTCGAATTCAACAATGTTACAAGGAAGGAAATAAAGCCGCCGACTGGCTAGCTAATCTTGGTGTACAACAGGATTACAAGCTTCAATTCTAATACGAAGTTCCTCGTTGATGGACTTTCACACATCTTGTATGAAGATCTAATAAGAGTGGGTACACCATGAATGATCCCTAATTAGTTTTGATTTGTCTTCTTTGGGGCTGTGTCCCCTCTTTAGAAGAGAGGGCTCTCTTTATTTGGGGACACCATTTTTCATTTCAAATGAAGACCCTTCTTAAGGCCCACTACTGACACCCATGATGTTAAGGCCCACTCCTTCACTCCCAATAAGGAAAAAAAAAAAAAAAAAAACAGGGAAAACAGAGAGAAATTGCGCAATTTCATATCAGAGATCAATCTGCAAACAAGAAATCTTACGAATGGCGGTGCCAAAATCACATACTAGAAAACCCAGAACCGCAAAAAATAGAGAGAGATAGAGTAGAGAAAATAATCATGGCGGATGATACAGAGAAGAAGTTCTATAGTATTATGGAAAAACTCTTTCAATCTCCCAAATCCAATCTTCCCCCCAGGTATACTTTTCAATGCCCTTTTCGTTTTACTTTTTTTTTTTTTTTTTTTTGTTCTACCCAATTCACCCTTTAACTATTTGGTAGCTTAGATTCTTGGTATTTGCTGAATTCGAATTCTATGTAATACTATGTTAGGTCTTTTTCTTGGGGGGTGGCTTTTTTGTCTAAACTTTGGAGTATGATTTCTGGGCTGTTCTGGGTATTGTGAATTGAGCTTTCTGGGATATTGGGTAATTTTGTTTTAGTTTTTGTTTCTGTTCTAGGTTCTGTTTGAGCTTACACTTTGCTGAGTTGCTAACTGAGGTGTTAGAAGGTTTTTATTGCCCTTTGCAAGCAAGAATTCCTTTTGGAAATTTTGTAAGTATGAAATAGCTTTGTGCTAATTAATTGGTTGCAGTAAAGGTTAGGGATGTTGCATATTTTGAATTTCAAGTTCTTTCATACATGATAGAGAGGCTATGTAATGTGGACTCTTCATTTCACTTTTAAGGTACTCATAGCGGTTCTGACACTTGCATATGGATATAACACTTGGGAAACTTCAATTTAGGCTGAAAGATTCAGTGTTTTGGAAAATATTCTAGTTTCAGTATTCAATATGTGCCAATGTTGGATAGTTTAGCCAAGTTCATGTAACATAGCTTTTGCTTGCATTGTCACTGGGTTGTTGAAGATGTTGAGTTAGATGGTACTAGAATTGATTTTCTTTTTGGAATAGATCATCTAGTGTACAGAAGATAAGAGGCCAGAAGCGTCCATATTCAGCGATGGATCCAAATTCGAAAGGGGATAAAGGTGACGGAATGCCGAATGCCGCTCAAGCTCCACCATGTAGACCATGGGACAGGGGAGATTTGATGAGGAGGATGGCTACGTTCAAATCCATGAGATGGTTTGCTAAACCCAAGGTTTGATTGTCTATTAGTCACTCAGTCATTTCATTTGTATACACTTAGGACGTACCATTTGCATAAATTCAGAGTGGATTTGGCATAAGGATACAAATGTAAAGTTCTTTTTGCACCTTGTATTGGCATCATCAAGTTTGTTTGACTTATATGATTGGGTTTCTTGAATTTCACTAGCTTAGTCTGACATGGTTCAGCTATTTCCTGCATTATGGCCAGATTCATGAAGCCATAAACCAATCAGTTTGGCTGAGATTGTTTCTAGTGTGTCATTGATATTAATGCCTAATATCTATTTGGTGCCTTACGGCTTATATACTGGTTGGACATTGTTTGGTCATTTATATGATGATATGATCCCTTTTCAGAGATCTCTCATTTTTATTTTTATTTTTATTATTTTTTTTTTTTTTTTGGGTTTTGTTTTGTGCATTTGCATCATTTGTGTTGTTTGTTGCCCTGGTGGTTCAGTCTGATAGTTAAGTTCTTTCGTTGATTGCTTTGCCTTCTGGCTTACATAGTAGATCTTGGTCATTGATCATTCTTCATTAACAGGTTATGGATGCTGTTAATTGTGCTAGGAGAGGTTGGGTTAATGTAGATTTGGACATCATAGCCTGTGAAGTTTGTGGAGCACGACTTCAGTTTTCTTCCCCTTCAACTTGGAGCCAGCAACAAGGCATGCCCCGTTTCTGATTTCTCTTTCTGCCTCTAGTACTTTCTGTCTAACTTTAATATGCTTATACTGCTTTTGTACTTTCTGTCTTGTAGTTGAAAAGGCAGCCCTAGTTTTTAGCTTGAAGTTGAATAGTGGACACAAGCTACTTTGTCCTTGGATGGACAATGCCTGTGATGAAAATCTGGCACTTTTTCCACCTTTGCCTGCACCAGTGTTGGTTGATCAATATAAAGAACGTTCGGCTTCTCTGTTGCAACTTTCTGCTCTTCCTTCAATGTCTGCTTCAGTTATTGAGAGCATGAGAAGTCCTCAGCTGGAACTTCTTCTTAAACAGTCAATAGCAGTCGAATGTGGTGCATGCCCAAGTGACTCTTCTTGGGCTGAGTATATTGGAAATGACGTGGAAGCAGTTTCCGGTGACTTGTATTATCAGGTTTGAATCTTTATGCCCACAGTATGATCATTTCATCACTTCATGCCAAAAGANGGAACGTCGATACTCATGTGCTGCTTATATCAAGTTTCTTCAGAAGAGTATTAACGCTTACAAACAGGGAAAGGACCAGTAAGAACATTAAACAAAGAATGTCAGTATGCCTGCCTATAAAGAATTAACATTTCCTTCATCTTAAGAGTTTGATCAAAGCTTTAGACTCGGTTGTCTGTAATTTTGCTTTCAACACATCTGAGAAATATTACCTTTCATTATGTGACTGAGGCAAAGGACCAAAACTATTGTGTATCGCAAGTCTGATATAAGTATTTGAATTCACATCAGTATTGAAGTTCCCACCACATTGAATTAGGATTATATATTATGTGGGTGCTATTCTTTACAACTTTTGCCTTGTCTACTGCTTTTCCCATTATTATTACAATGGGATGATAAAGAACATGAAAGATAGCTGTCCCCTCTTTGGACTAGTTAAATATCAGGAGCAGGAGTAGGGCCCCCTTTATCTTCTTGGTGAAGCTAAAATTTTAATTTTAGTCCTTTGACCCTTTGTATCTCTTTTTCTTCCTTTATTTTCTCTTTTCTTGTCATATATCTGTACATATAGTGTTTGTATTGCTTCTGATGATGCATTACGAACAAAGCTGTAGTGTCTCCATGCATGGTGATTATTTTTCATCATAAAAACAGAATATATCCTAAAGGGAGAAATTAAATTTTATTTGTCTTTACAAAAAGAAGGGAAAACATGACAGTTACTAAAATACCCCCTTCACTGAATGTCCATAAGAGAGTTACCCTAAAAGCTTTGGCCGCCTTAGCCCAAAGAGAATCTAGAAACACCATTCTATCCCACAGATACACAACAGCAAAGGCCTGCTTAGATCAAGGTGCAAGCATTCTTCATCAACCAAGTGCACCAAAAATGGCTAGAAAAACACAGTGCCACCTTCTTTCTAGTAATCAATCCAGCATAAGGACTCTTGAAATGTTTCACAATCAAGGCCGGCCAAATCTTAGCCTCCTCAACCACCATATATAGCTTCCTCTGCACTTGTGTTTCTTTATACTGTAAACAAAGCACAAACATTTAGATAAGTTACCTTCCAACTACTCTTTGAAGAAAGATATTAATTCTTGCCAAAAAGAGTGGACCAAACAAAAGCTTTGGCCCTATGAGGGACATTGAACATCCAACTAGAGCGAAGGTGAAGGAAAGGAGGAAGGAGTATGGGCTAATTGTAATTGGTTGTGGAATGGGTCACAAGAGGACTAGGAGTGCCCTTGCTGCACTTCCATGTCAACATGACGCCGGGGGGTGGGGGTGGGGTTAAACACTAAGTGAGTATGTCCTCCGAACTCCCATTAATAAAGCTTTCTCCACAAATGTAGGTCCCGTGAGGAGAATTACCTAAACCAGAGATTGGGGCATCAAGAAGGGTAGCCTATTGGAATGAGCAAGGAATTGCAAGTGTGTGCACTGAACAAGTCATGGGACATGAAATTTGCAAATTTAATAAAAGGGGAACAGAGGGGGTAGGCTTAGCTAAACAATAAGGAGTGCCAACACTAGTACTAGCAATAATGCTAGGTTTTGGGTACCTCATTTTCATTATCTTTCTTTAACTATTGCAAATGGTTTCATGATCCAACCTTCGATTTAAAGATCTAACGTTTCAATTCTTTCTTAGATTCAAAACTTCGAATTATTGAAATTTTGATCGATGGGTAGAACTTGTACATAAGGCAACATTGGAGCTCTATGTGCTATTATCAACTGGGTCGTCAAGACTAATGAATTGGGTCATGTCCCTAAGCAACTCAGTTCAATACTGACTCGCTTTTCGGGATTATATTCGAGGTGGGCCATGCTTACTCCTAGTGAATTTATGGTATGCAGAGTTGGCTCAAGTGGGAAGCCTTGCAGCCTTTTAACTAGCGGGGAAGTTTTCCTCTGCGTGATGTCTGCAAATAAGTTCCCATTCACAGGACTATCCTTCGTTCATCAACCCTAAACCATAGGAATTCTCATATTATCCTCCCCAGTTTCTTGGTCACATGCATTACATTTCATCTACATGAATTATATTCAAGAAGCTCACTTTCTTGTTTCCACTTATCTGTAATCATAGTTACCAGGTTGAATAGCGATTTACAGTGCTCATAACTGATGTGCAGGCACATAGGTTGCTGAGCTTATGTGGATGGGAACCTCGATTGCTTCCTTACATTGTTGATTGCGATGACCAACCAAAAGAGTCTGCTAACAATACAAGTCTCTCTTGTTTGTCTAATGTAGCCGCTGGTGAGAAGAACAATAAGTTGTGTGTATATGTTTCTGGTTCGGGTGAAAGTGGAAAGCAAAATGAAGGCTCTGTGGCTTCAGTTGTCCATTATGATCCCAATTGTACTGTCTTGGAGTGCAAACTTTGTGGGGCTAGCATTGGACTATGGGCCTTCAAAACAGTTCAACGTCCTCTAGAATTGATTAGAGTTGTTGGATATGCTGAGAACGATGATGGAAGCAATCACGATGGCAATGGGAAAAACAACTCTAGAAGTGTAAACAAAGAAGCTATAGTGTCAAGGGAAACTATGTTCAATTTTTCAATTGCAGGTGGTCCTCCTCCAACAAAACAGAACTTCAGAGCAACAATTTCCTTGCCTGTTGTTGGTCGTAATGTGAGGGCTCGATTTTCTTCCGAGTCATCAGAACTAAGAAATGCTAATGAAGAAGGGCATGCATCCCGCATTCCTATTGTGGAAGGTTCGCCTGTGGACACTCAAGATATAGAGAAGGGCTCCAGTGGTGCTAACAACTTGCCTGCTATCGAAGACACTGGAAACCTCAATCAAGCAGCTTGTGATTCTGATTCTCCAACTATTGGTGTGTCTGGCACATTGTCACAAGATAATGTTGGGATATTGCATGGCGATGGTGTTCAAAATGAATCATCGTCAATCATTGTAGATGACAGTTCTAACCTACAGCAGATGCCTCCAGATAAGACAGCATTGGAGGAGGTAAATGTGTTTAGTAATAGTATGTTACGAAAGTTCTTGTGTTTGGTACATATGTGTCGGAGAATATGTTGCAACTTACTTTTATGGAACAGAATACCTCAAGCATTGCTAGCACTGGTCAAAAGGACAACGGAGTGGAGGATACAGCAAAGGTGGTTACGCAAAACGATGTTTCCAGTACAAGCACAGGTGAGTCAAAGTTCAATATGTAACTATGTGATCTGCCTGATACATTTTCACCAGTGATATCGCTTTTTGACATATAATTTGTTAATGACTGTCCTTTGTCATTTTACTTGGAAGACCTTTTCTTCTCAGTCTTGATATGTTCAACTTTCTTGCAGTTCTACTCAGTGGAACAAAAAGGTCCTACACTAAGCCATCATAGAGATGGAAAGAAATATTTTCTTATATGATATCTTGTTTTTTCCTTCCCTCATATCGGAGAAAACATGCTAAGGATTTAAACCCAAAGACAGCCTCTAATATTTTTCTGTAAATGAATATGTATGCCCTTCAAGCTCACTGACCTTCAAAAGAGGTTACTGTGAGCTAGTTGCCAGTTCTGCTGTTCTCTTTGAGCTCTAAAACTCAGAATGTTTGAAGAAGATGTTTGCCATATGCCATTGCTGGACTGATACCTTAAACTAGGAAACTTGCCTAATTTTTTGCTATTTTTTTTGGCCTAGTTTCCCGTTTCTCATCTGAGCCATGTAACTCTGGCTCTGCATTTCAACCAAAAGTACTCAGACTGACCATCAGACACCTGGATAAGATGATACTTAAGGTTCAAGTCCCCTCCAGGGTCACTGGATGGCCATTAACTTCGGGGCCCATGAGAATAGTCGGGCAAAGCTCGCATACCCATGTTATCAAAAAAAAAAAAAAAAAAAAAAAAAAAACAAAAAAAAAGATATGGCACTTAAAGACACCTCAAATGTACCAAAAAACATCGACACTTGTTGATCCTTGTCCGCAAGTCTTGAGTTGCATAACAACTGAAGGAAGTGAATTTCATGCAGACCATGCTGTTAGTCTGTTGATGCTTGATGCATTGTTTCTGCTGGCCTGCACAAAGTTGTTTTCATCACTATCAACTTTCAACAAAATATTGTGTTCATTCAACTTTATTTCTTTCTTGAGACACACATTTCTTGTATGATATATATCTTCTATGCATATCCATTGATACCTTTGTGATCTAAAGTGGTCAAAACTTTCTTCAGTAAAGTAGCTCTTGAAATGCCAATGGTGTATTGAAAATTTAGCATGTCATATCTGGGTAACCATGATAAGTTTCTGCTTACACATTGAGAAAGAGTTGCCAGCCTTTAATTAGTGGGCTCTCTGAGTGTATTACAAACCTATAAAATTGGGCCTCAGTGATTGAGATCCAACCAGTAAATGGTTTCAAAACTTGTTCATATGTTGATGACTTATTGTTGACTTCAGTGATCCAAGTCTCTCTAGAGTTTCCCTTTCCTAAATTTCGCAGAAGTAACAGTTCTAGTAAACTGCCTTGCATGGCAAGATGGATAATTTTGTTTGCCTTCATATTGGCAGTCCTGCTCAATTGACCCTCTCAATATTAGAGAAAATTTTAATGTTTGAAACTTCCTAAATCTTTTTATTACTCTCCTTTCTTCCACAGTACCCAGGATGATACTCATGTTTTTCTTGGGTAGCATGACTAGCATCTGTGCGACATCCCACATATGACATTATTTTTATGAAGGTTATTCTTGGAAATTTTTCGAACGGGAAGGTCTGATAGTGGACAGAGGTCATAAATTCTTGTTAAGGGAATTTCTACTGGAAAATCCGACTACTTCGCTACTTTAAGTACTTAATTTTTTAATTTCATGCCTAGAGAGAGACATTAATTGGCATCCCTTGGTCTGTCCATGGGGCTTTCTAGCTTCCATGCTTGTAAGAATACTACATTTAGAGAAGACTTTGGGACTGAAAAATTAGTCTATCTATCGACAGTTTAACAATGACTCTAGGCTCCTCATACTCTGAATCCTTTATACAAGCTTGGGTTATAGACAATTGAATTAGTGAGAACAAATGATCTATGTGGTGGCATTGAGTATTTCAATCTGAATGCCATCTCATTCCTAGAATTTATTCAACTTGTCCAAGTTGCACTGTGTTACTTTAATTAGCAGTGCCAAACTGTGATATTGTCATGAATAGTTTCTTCAATGTGATTTAGAGTATATGAGGTTCTCTTGTGGGCTAAAGCAGGTAGCCGTTCAGGAATCAGGAGTTATCTAATTTCTCTGGTACAGAGAAACTGGGCTATAACTTGTATTTAATGTGTAGACAGATTGCCTTCCCAGGATGGTTTTTAACTACGCACTTAATAATACAAATTTAACACACACTTTATTATTTTTGTCCAGAAACAGATCTAAGGAGACAATCATCAGATAGAAAGATGGAATTTCATGCAATCAGACAACATAGACATTTCTGCCCGTGGGTTGCATCTACAGGCAGCGCAGGCCCTGGATGGAAACAAACTTTATCGGCTCTACAGAAGGAGAAAGTATTTTCGCTTCCAGAATCAGACGATTACCCTTCTTCTCCATCCTTGATACAGGTAATATTGACCATCTGTTCTCAGCACAATTACTATGCCAATAACCAAAAAGAAATGTGGATCTGACGGTTAGTGATAATGGCAATTTTCTCATGTGACTTTCCTTTTCCTCTTTTTAACCCTTCAGATCACCATCTTATTGAGCGACAAGTCCTGAAACCTTATAATGATTCTAAAATATGAAAAAGCAATTAGTTATTAAGCCATGAACTGATGTTGGATGATGAGAACCCATTTGATATCGACAGATATAACGATCTAGTTTTTAACTTGCCAATGATGTTTTCTTCAGAAGTAGATTAAATTCTACTAGATAGCATAACAGTAACAGACTCGCAGTTATCTGCAGGGCTGCAGCTTCTGCATTTTCCCTCCACTCCCTTGTTCTCATTTTTAGCTGTTTGGTTTTACTGAGTAAGCATTACTTTGATGAGGATTGAGGAGTTCATAAGTATGTTGCTATATCTTAATTCATATTGCAGGTTGATGATCCCATTACTTCTATTAGAAAGCTCTTCGAGTCTCCACCTGCTAAAAGAGCAAAACCCGCTTCAGCTTAGTCAATCTTCTATTTGCCCACCAAGATTGACCATAGCTGCTGAAAATTTCCAAAACACAGATGCAGCGTTACTGCAGACATGGATGTACTTGAGGTGATTCATCCTTGATGATTAAAAGCGCTGCCAATTCAATGTGTAGTGACATCTTTTGTTCCCTTAATCATCTATGGAACCATGGCAGGGGCAGTTTCTTGTAAATTGCAATGAGCTTTGTTAAACAGCTGGAGAGTTGCATTATATCATGTGATACGAACTCTATGACAAAATTGATGAACAAGAATGAGATAAATGGATGAATTTCCAATGTCAGTCAAGGAGGCCACAATTCATGACCATCACTTTCGAGTATGGGCGATTGAAGCCTCTCTCAGCAACTACAGCTCTTTTGTCACCGATCAACTTTGCCACCCTGAAAACAACAAACGAAAGGGTAAGTTTTTGCAGTCTAGTGGTTTATGTAGGAGTTGAGCAGATAACACTACTTATGTATCTTTAGATCTTTTTTGATACGACTGTTATTCATTGATATTTATACAATGAATTTCCCTCAGGGTTTGTCCCCCCCTCAACTGAAAGCCCTTTTCTTGGTTAGATGAGTTGTGAAGTCTTGCGTTGATAATTTACTACTCTAGCATTTTGATTTGGAAGCTTCTATTATAGAATGTGCGATGTCTGAGTATATATTGAAACCTATGTACTTGAATTCCTAATCATTTCTCCCATACCTGAAATAAGGAGAGCTAGTATTCTCTTGCACTGTCTTGACCTTGCCAATCTTCTCCACAACATCCATCCCTTCAATCACTCTCCCAACAACCAAGCCCGACGAATCAAGTTCAGGTGAATCCCTCATCGCAATAGTGAATTCGGTCCCATTTCGCTCAACCCCGACCTCTTCCTGATCGATCTCAAGCTTCCCTTTCCGCGCTACCAACTTCATTTTAGGTGGGGGTTTTGAAGGATCCCTCACAAGAATACTCACTGTTCCAGCCAAGTTCTTAGTCCCTTCACATTCCTCATTTGATTTCTCCCATTCCTCGATTAACCTCTCATTTGTCAGGCTTCTTCCAGTGCTCCTTGCGAGCTCAGCATCCACCCCATATGACCTAACCCCACCATGTTGCACATAGTTTGGCATGATTCTTGCAAACTCTTTCCTCCTATAACTAATCCCAGCTTTCCCACTTACAAGATCACTGAATCTAGCTGCTCCAACAGGGGCATTCTGTTCATACAGTCCTATTACAATCCTTCCTGTTGGCTCCCCATCAATGGATATATCAAGAAATGCTCTTTTTGTCAGAATTTTATCACTGCATCCAGAACCGCTCTTTGGGTCGGTCTCAGCTTGTTGTTGATCATTTTCTTCAGCTCGTGCTTTCGATACAGAAAGGGGGTCGAAAACTTGAGAGGTCGAGAGGAGAAGCAATGAGGAGTTGGTGAAGATGGTGAGTTCTCGGCGTGAGAACTTGTTGCATTGCTTCAGATTGGGAGGAGAAATGTTGGTTGTGGATATGTTCTGAGTTTGGAGAATTACACCATGTGGTTTTTCAGTATTTCGGCTGAGGAGCTGAGTAGGTGATTGAATGATTTTGATGCTATGCAGCATTGTTGTATGGGGAGTCTTTGTCTCTGCCTGTTACTCTCTTCTGTGATTCTTTGTTGTGTTGGTTTTGCTCCATAAGGGTCTTTCCCACTTTGTTCAAGAAATGAGGATTGTGGATAAGATAACATGGATGCTGAGCATTACCATATAGGATTGACACCACAATTCAGGTTGGTTGGTAGGCCATCCCCTCTCTCTGTGAACGTCTTTTGATAGGATGACATGAACCTTTTTTCCATCAGCAGTATATTTTTTTTCTTTTTTTTTTAAAAAAAAAATTTCAAAAACATCGAAGTTTGCATATATGATGTGATTATCAGCAGTTGCTCTTTCCTTTTCTTAAAGACATACAAGTGATCGTTTGTGGTTGTTTGGTTGACACTCTAGAAGCAATGAAGTTGCATTTCCTGAGAAGTAGGATTTTTTTGAGTTGTTTGGTTAATAATAAATGCAGGAAGGAAGTTCAACTTCCTACAATATAGGGGAAGTTGCTTACCCAGATCCCCTTGGGTAAGTGGAATTTCTCGTAGTAGGAGGTTTCACTTCCCATGTTCAACCAAACAACATTTTATACTTCTACTGAACTTATAATTCTAGTGAAATACAACTTCTTGGAAATTACACTTCTAGTATGAAACCAAACAACTACCAAGTATACTACCAAGTATACAAGTTGATGCAGACGGGTTTAAAGCCTAGTTCCACGTATAAACCTTTATCAACTAAGCCAATTATCATACTCGTTAAATAATAATTGATGATAATAGACCATCCAATGATCAAGTTATCAGTTCAACTTAACATTACAGAATGAGCATAACTACCAAAAATGGAGGTACATCTTGATCAACCAATCATACCAATGTCAAACTGGAAGTTAGCATCATCTCTGTTCTGTAAGAATACATGCTTTTTTGGTGTACATTTAAACTTGCCTCTAAATTTCTATAGTGAGCCTCACAAGATGTAATCAAATAATTTGTTAACACCCAAACATAAAGCACGCCACAGCTTGAATACCACTGTAATCAGAGCACGGTTTTGCTTTGACCTAGGATGATCTACCAATTTGATCCAACGCAACAAATTTATCCTAGCATTTGCTATTAAATACACCCATAAACTATAATCTCCCAAAAACTGCATGCTTCATTTCATGATAGAGAACCCATGTATGCGTCAAAAGTCACAACAAATAGCATAGTTCAGTGAGCAATTTATTGGTTTAGGAAAGGGATGAGCAGCGAAGCACACTGTACAGTGGATACATGAAATGGGTGTGGAACAACCGTTAAATTCACTCACTAACTAATGCATCATGCTTGCAGCATGACACACATCATCGTAAAATCTGTGACTTAAAAGGATCGAAAAAAGATAGTCAGCCTCGAAGTTCCTTAAAAAACGACTAATTGTCTTTCTGATTAGTTCGGAAGGCATTGCTGAGCAACATGAAGGAACATAAACAGATGAGCATCAGTCCGTCTAAAATCCAAAGCCCTCTCGCTACAATTTCGAACGAAGTCTTTTAACAGAATAAAGCATTGCTTTCCTCAGGTCTCAGAAATAGCCAGTGCCTCTTAGCTCATCCATAGATGGCTGGTTGAAATCACCACCACTCCCCAAGTAGACCACGCGACCTGCAACATCCAGAAGACATGTATAAGACATCACAAGGGAAGCAGTCACAAGGAAGACAAGCTACCGCCTCAAGCTCAGTAGTGTCCATTTTTTCTCCCAAGTTCAAAGAACCCAAGCAAGCAATCTTTGGCGACTTAGACATGTCTCATTCGGTAGGCAGATCTCATCATAGCGTCTGGATCAGCATAGACATTCAACAAAATGTACAATTTCTATATCCTCAAACCAGCACAGAATGACACTATGTTTTCTTTTTTAAGCCAGTTCATACAACAACACAAGTATCTCAGATCTGCATTCTTCTATCAATCAACTGAGAATGCAAGTCAGTGCTCCAAATATTTAGAGTTACATACCAGTTTTCTAGCAAGTAGTTGTAACTTGTAAGTAGGTTGGCAATTTTCTGATTCATTAGCATTTAGTTGAGTTTCCTTCGGTTAAGAGTGGCATCGATTAGTGGAGCATGTTCAACCCATTTTCTAGCAACAGTTGCTGATTTTTTAGAGTGTTTTTGTTAAGCTGTAAGGCCTATATTTTTAGGCACTTGTTTCAAATTAAGTGCAATGGGAAGTCAGTAGTTTTCCAAGCTTATGGTGTATTAAGTTGGCCCTCTTTTCTAGAAAACTTCTCCTAGAAAACAAGGTAAAAGTAGAACATGTTAAGAAGACGAACATTTCCAAATTTTTCAATGAAAACTAATCTCTATTTCGCCAAATTTACAGAGGGTTTAGAAAACATTAAAATTATGCTTTCCGACATTTCCCAGACTTCCTTCACAGATCAAAAGAATATTTTCCAAAATTTTCCAAACACCCACCATTCTCTTCCTCCATTATGCTTGCTTGCTGTGACGGCTACCACTGGGGAACCATTGCCAGAGGTGGTCAGTGGTCAGGGGCTGATGGCAGCGGAGGTGAAACGCCAACCACTGAAGTCATCGGTTGCCAGCATTGACGAATATATCTGAACTGCAATCTCCCTCTCTCAAAGTTCATTCTCTATCCTACTCCCTCTATTGATAGTTGTTTACTGAAATCGATAGTATAAATAATCACAAACACATGAAATTTTTAAAATCCAACAACCAATTTGTCAAAGTTGTTCCAAACTATGCCCAGATCGAATTTGTTTTGAGTTCGCAAGCCCTAATTTGAAATCAATATATCCGGCGACGAGATCTAGGGATGCACTGATGAGGCCAAGGGAAGGCATGTCAACAAGTAAGGAGGCGTCCAATAGAACCTTGTTGGTAGCTAGAATGAGAGAGAAGGAGCAAGGACAGGTGCAGCGGGGTTGGGAGAGGCAGAGAGTGGAAATGGAAAAGGGAGAAAGTATAATGGGATTATGANATTTTTTGAGAAAAGTTGGAAAAAGAAAACCAATTTTGTTTTCTATAACTAAGCACTGCCTTATATTTCCTTTGCACTTAATTGTTAATGTTCCCAACAGAAAATGTCCCTTAAATATTTGTATAATGTGTGTAGCTACAACCCCCCTCCCTCCCCAACCCACACACCCAGCCTCCTCTCTGTATAACTTTGTGCTATATTCTGGAATGAGCTCATTACCAAATGTAGTCATTGTAGAAATGAAGTGCAAGTACAGGTGCTTGAATATATATAAAACAGACATTCAAAAAAAAAAACAAGGAAACAAGCAGCAGTAAGAAACAAAGTTTATCCACAAGGTTAGTAGACGTTGAAAATTGAAAAGACGGGAGATGCAAAAGCATACCATTTTGTCGGACTGCAATTTCCCTTATACGTTTAACAAGACCAGTTATTTGATCAGTAAAGATTTTTGTCTCTATATTCCCCTCCAAATAAAGCATTGAACTGCAGTGGATAAGGAATCAAATATCAGTTACATAAGTCAAGTTAAGAAGACAAGCATACAAGTTTCTGACAAGACAGCTTATACAATCAAAGTGGAGACTAGAGAGCAACTATTTTATAATGGAAAAGCTAGCGCTAAGACTTCGCATAAACATACGATAGCAACTCAGAACTGAAATGACAAACATAGAAATCAACAAACAGCCAAAGCCAAGTAACAGGACACCTGTAAAACATGTGAAAAGAAGATTAAGTCATCTTCTCCCATAGCTGGTAAATCCATGCCTTCTTAAAATTTTGTTGAGTTTCATGTCTTCTTCACTAGCACCCTCTTAAATGCCCATTTCATTGGCAAATTTGACCAATCCATTTGAAAACATGTTGGCAAGGGTTCAATAATGCAGCCGTTTGCTGGTGCAAGAGACTACATGTAGTCTGAGTTTCCACGTAGTCCTTTTGCTGTCTGACGATGAATGTAAGCTACCCTATCCAGTGATTAAAGCTTTGTCTTTATTGTGAAAATGACAAGAAAAAGAGGATGGCAACTAGAGGTCAAGGATACTTTATCCATAACATCTCACTTTTGAGTCTAAGACAGATGTAGATCAACAGGTGAGTTTCCACAAATCACAAGTAAAATGGGAGAACAGGAATGAGTATGCATGGCCAAAAAGTTGCGATTGGGAGAAAACTTTCCAATGGCTTGAGATCTATTAGCAGTGATAAAAGTACATAAAAAGAGAGGAGAACTATTTATAATATATTTATTTCCCCTCCCCTATCATCTGTCATGCATCGAGTGCAGTGCAGGCCCTTGTTACTTGAGAGTTGTTTCTACATGGAAAATGAACCAATAAGATACTAAGAGGTCGTTTGGATTATTCTAGGTTTTTTTATCCTCTCCTTCACAAATGTCTCTCCCCCTTCCATTCGCTTCCTCGTCTCTAGTGAGCTTTTAAGAAACCTAGATGGGGTTACAGATGAAAATCCAACATGAAGCATCAACATCTAGCTCCATTTTGGTTTCTAAGAAACTAATTGGCAGGAAAAGTACTGGGGAGAGGAGACGAGAGAATTGTGAAAGAGAAGTTCAAAATCATAAAAAATTTGCCAAACATTCTCTAAGAGTGTTTGGTTAAGCTTTTTCAAAGATTGAGCTTCCCTATCCACCCTATTCCCCTCACAATCTACCTCTCCACCTCCGCATCTTTAGTTCCTAAAGCTAAAAACATACCATAGGGGGCCACCAAACACAAGCCCTAATTTAAAGCTTGTGATTCCTTTTAAAAGCTAAAAATGGGGAGGTGGAAGAGGCACAAGGAGTAGATTGTGAGGGAAAATAAAGGGGGAAACAAGGCCAAAGGAGCTCTAAGTTTGTAAAAAGTTCTATTTACTTAAGTGCCTCTAGAGTCTAAAGAGTAGAAGTATCAACCGACAAATCAAACCTTCCCACATGTAGCTATTAGATGGGTGTTAAATTATTGTAACCTGTAAACCTCATTGATTCACAAATACCCATACCCATTAGTTTAGCTTGGTAAATACTCCCTCTAGTTTTGTTTATTTGTCGTTCTCGTTTTCGCTTTTCGAGGTTAATTTTTGACCCTAAATTTCTCTCAATATATAAAAGTAAAAATTATAAATAAATAATACTATGAAAGAATTTTCTAATACAAAAGTAACTGTGTAGATTTCATATAATCATTTACTATATTTTTTTCTTATAGTTAAGGTCGAAGCTCAATCTCGAAAAATGAAAACAACAAATAAACAAAACCAGAGGGCGTATAAAAAACCCCGAAGAATCAGGTCACTTTCAGAACTCCACGAGTGCAATATTTCACTATGATCCAACTGTTATTGTTCATGCAGAAGGGAAGTAAATACAAGTAACAATGATTATGGACTTGCTCTCATCATTGTCATCAAAATACATACTTATGCTACAAACATAATAACTTAATGATATAAAAATTTGAGTTTTTGACTCCATTCCCTCTCACAAGACAAACCAAAGTCTAAATAAAATCATTCACAGCCTGCTAAGCGTTAACACAACTAATCCAGAGATAAACAAAAGTTTATCATCCAAAACCTCTGACAGAAGTGGAAAGAAAAAAAAGTTAAAACTATATGGACAAAGAACATACCCTGGCAGAGCATGCTTCATTGCAATCTCACCCCACCTTTCAGGATAAATTGCAACCCGATGCCATTGAACATTACAGCGGTCAGCATATTCCCTTGGCTCTTCATTAGGAAATGGAATTCGCTCATTTCTTATCCCGCCTGTTCCTATTGTTGTGAGTGTGACCGTCCTCCCATTTTTCAGCTTCTTCTGCACTGGGCTCTGCCCAACTTGTCCCACTATAATTGCCTACATCCAGCAAACGCTGTCAATTAACCCTCCAAAAACAAAAAAACCTATCATGACTATATCAAGTTACATATTCCCCTTAACCTCAACAATAATGGGCTCGGATATAACTTTACAGTTTTTTTTATGATTACCAGTTACCAGCAACTAGCAAATTCAACCCCCTAAGCACAAAGATTCAAACTTAACTGTGAAGAACACACATAAATTTTCATCGTTCAGCCAATCACTGAAAAAGCTCAAATTTAAAAGGTTTGATCTAGCATGTCATCTTGTCAATTGACTAAGAGCGTGTTCATTTCACAGTATACAATCCCACTTCAGTTAAGTTAACTTCAAGTCAATTCAGTTCAACAATTTACTTGTTCTCTCTCACAAATTACCATTCATTCAGCGTCCATTCACTTCAAAAATTCAGGTACTTTCAGTTGAATTGAAACTACACTAACCCAAATGCACATTTCCCCCCTTTTCCAGTCACAGAATATACTGTACTAACCAAGCAATCATTACAGATTATAACACTGTTACAAAATAGCAAACCCAACAAAATTCCCACTTTGAAGCACAAAAACAAAAACAAAATCATTACTTTGTAAATGCCGACGTCTAAGCCACCTTCGAGAACGGTATCAGTGAACCCCCGCCTCTGAACCGGTTCCGGCGCAGACTCGGCAGGTGCAGGTGACTCGGGTGGGGCGGACTCGGTCGACTCGGAGTCTGAGTTCAGAGCGGGAAACTCGTCCAAATCGGAGTTGAGCTCGGGAGTTGAAGGGCCTGTAGAGAACAAGGATTTGGTGAAGTGGTGATGGTAGCAAGAAGGTTTGTGATGTGAGAGGAGATTTCGACAAAGTTTTCTGGAAATTGCAGCTAGTGAATTCGAGGTCGCCATTGATGGACACCTTTGAGCTCTTGATCGTCTTTTTTTGAGGATTTGAGGATTTGGGGGTTTAAACCCTGAAACTGGGTTCTAAAACCCTAGCGAGGGGAAATGTTATCAAAAGGTCGAGCGAGTGAGTGAGTTGAGGACTGAGGACTGAGGAGGAAAGGGGTTCAAGTTTTAGTTAAATTATACATAGCCAATAAAGGTTGGTCCAGTAGTATTCCTTTGCTGGCTTGTGGCCTTCACCCGAGATGAGTCAGCGCATTCAGCGGTTCAGTTACAGTTTAGTTGATACTCCGTCCGTTCACTAAAGAATGTTATGCTTGACTTTTTGAGTCGTTTTTGACTCAAAGCTGCACTTCATATTTTTGGACAATAAAATCCCCAAATTTGACAAAAATATCCACTTGCATATCCTTCATATATAAAGTGTCACAATTATCTTTTTTTAAGGGTATTTGGGTAACTTTATCTCCCTCTAAAGTGGGGAGATGAATAGTGTCGCGTGACCTTCATTAGTGAATGGAGGTAGTGTTGTTTATTGTCTTTTCCAAGGTAAAATTGAAAGAGAGTAGACGATCGCTAATAGAAAACAAATTGTAAACAAAAATGAAGGGTATATGTGCAAGGCTGAATTAAATAAATAGTAATATGTGAGAAAATATTAAAATTTTGTAGAAAACTGGACTAAATTAAATAATCTGAATTGATGTAAATGTAGAATTAAAACGACCAAATGCATACCCTTAATCCCCTTCGCGATGGACACATTCAGCAATAACAAGGTTAAAGGAAAGAGATGTAAACAACAACCCATGAAATTATAATCTCTCCTCTTATTATTTAGATCGTACAATAATAAAATTGTCTCCTTCAATATGAAAGCGATAGTAATTAAAAGTTAATTTATACTGCAATGATGAAAGTTTCATCAAATGACCAGATTCAAGAGTTGTTAAGGAAGTTTTAGCCTAGTGGTTAAAATTGAGGTCTTGGGTATATCAAGTATCAAGTTTGATTCCTTTCCCCTGTTGGATAAGTGTTTTAACTAGCCTTTGTATCTCCCATTGATAGATGACCCAAAAAAATTAAAAAACTAGATTCAATATTTATATATAACGTTTCCAATTCAATTCCTAATAATAATAATAATAATAAAAACAAGAGACTGAGACTTCTTGATAATCAGAATTAAAATTCTAATAATTATACTATTCTTAATTAAATTAAAAGGCATGTCTATCTAGAATAGAAAAATAAAATGTAAATATATTTGTTTTTACATAAATTCTTATGCAAGAACAATATCTTGTTTATTTCACCATTCTTATATTGTATTCAATTTAATATTTTCTATTTACATAATACATTTATTCTCTAATATATTACCATTCATTGAGTTCAATTTAACACCATTTAATTGAAATGAGCATATATTAACTCATTATAATTCCCCCCTCCATATTTCATATTCATCTATTTCATTTGGTTGAACAACCAAATACCATTTTCCCTATAATTATATATTTTTGCTATTAAAATACTTGATAAAGTATTAGCAAATATTTTGATAGAAGAATGTAGTCTAAACTAATTTTTGGTGCGAGAAGTCTAAACTAATTTGATGACCCATGAACCCATGTGAAGTTTAAAGAATGTTATCAGCCTTTGTCGATGATGCTATAGCATGCACAAATTGGGTGTACTAACCACCCAATTTTGTGACTCATTCATAAGTATCTTGCTACTAATGACGAATGTCCTTTATAAAAAAAATATTTATATACTCCCTCCGTCCCTCACTTTCCTTAACATTGCACTATTCACACAAGAATTAAGGAGGGTATATTTGGACTATTTTGCCCTTGGTTGATAAGCATTAAACTAATGGGTAGTGGGTGTGAGAAACATTAAAATAATGTGAAGAGAGAGAGATTGGAGAGAGAAAGTATAATTTTTTATTGTATGTAAAGGATAGTGGGGGGGTAAATAAGGGAGAATATAAGGAAAATATAGTTATGTTATGGTAAATAGGGGACTTGATTTTGGGAGTTTTGTTAAGATAAGTGGGGGACGAAGGGAGTATATAATAATATAAGTATAAAACATCTAATTTCAATTTTATCAAAATAAGTATATCTAAATAATAATTGAATGAAAAGATGATTTTTTTGTACACTTGTCAAGTGCTAGACAAACCCACTTTCCTTTTTTTTAGCAATTTAGGTTTTTTTTTTTTTTTTTTTTACAACTTAGAGATATTCAATAACTTTTATAACTCTTATAACTTGGGACTAACATAATTACTCAGCGATGCAACCCCTCTAATGATAACCTTGATTTGAGTTTCATTTTCCACTTATATATAAGCACGAGATTTTGATTCATTCCCACTTCATCGCAATAATGACCTCGGTTTGAGTTTCCATTTTCTTGTAAAGAGACAAAAGAGAATGGCACCTCTTCATTTCACTTTCCTTCATCCCATTAGTGATCTCACTTTTAGTTTCATTCCTCTTTAAAAAAACGACCCATTGGTGTGTGTATCCCTACTCAACCGAACAATAACCTCACCTTGAGTTCCATTCCTCATACATATAAAAAAAAGCAACCTACCAATTTTTATATATGTAACCAAAAAAAAAAAAAAAAAAAAAAAAAGAAAAAAAAGAAAACCTCAATGATTCCCTTCCCTAGTTTCCGGGCGTGGACTTGGATTTGGATCTCATAATTTTAGTACAAGTAGTGAAGAGGACCACACCATATCAAAACATCTCTCCTAGTAACTCTCCCCAACACTAATTAATTTCTCTTTATCTTCATCTCTTCACATCTCCTATAATCTTTTTTTTTTTTTCCAACTATTTAATTTCTTCATTTATTCATATCCATATATTCACAATTTCATAGCTTGAAAACGACACCGTCCATATATATTTACCCACTTTCTAGACCACCTTCTTCATCAAACCCCACATAATAAACCATTTCATTCACATAGAGAGAGAGAAAAAAAAAACCCAACACAAACAACAAACATTCTAGAGAGAGAAAGCTTGAAATATTGTTTTAATGGAGGAAAGAAAAATAGTGGTGGTTGTAGAAGAAGCTGAGGCAGCAAAAACAGCCTTAAAATGGGCACTTTCTAATATTCTCCGATACGGCGACGTTTTGACCCTCCTTCATGTTTTTCCTTATTGTGGCTCTTCAAGGTCAAGAAGCAAGAAGAAACCCAGGCTTCTGAGATTGAAGGGTTATCAGTTAGCTCTCTCTTTTAAGGATATTTGCACATCTTCATCCTTCAATGTAAGTCCAAATTATTGATACAAAAACTGTATGTTATAACCCAAATTTTTGGGTACAACTGTCTAACCATCACACGACCAATTCAGGAATGGGATGACTTTTTTTTAGCGACCTACGGAGATTGATTCTGTTAAAAGAGTCACCCCTGTATTAAGTCGTCTAACAGTTAGACAGTAATTTACTAATGTTATAGTATTGATTTGATTTTGATAATGTTAGGATTTTTGTTATTTATTTTGATTATAATTCGAATCTGATCATAGGTTATAACAATATAATAACAGACGAAGATAGAGATAGTGGTGACAGAGGATGATGAAGGAGGAGAGAGAATTGTGGGTTTGGTCAGAGAGATTGGTGCTTTTGCCTTGGTTCTTGGTCTACATGATCATAGTTTCATCTACAGGTATGTGAGTTTCATTGTTTTTTTTTGTTTTTTTTTTTTTTTTTTTGTTTTTTGTCAATCTTTTCATTGAATTATCATAAATTGTTTGTTTAATTGTTTAATACTGCATTTTTTTGAAACTATTTTTTGACGTTTTTGGTTTTGGAATTTGTTGGGTGTTTGATTTTGAGATGGTCCCCTCTGGATCGGTTGTATTAGGATGTCTCCAAGTGTTGAATTGCTTGTGGGATGCTATTGGTGAATTTGAGTCAATGGAAATTTTTTTTCATTTTCCATAATCCTCTACCCAAAATTTTATTTTTACTCATATGTGGTGTTACATGGACCCCAAAAAAAAAATTAAATTTTATCTCACTTATTTGTATTATCCATTTTTTCTTATAACGTTGATAAGAGGAATTTTCTTTATTTTTGGGCAAATTACAAAATGATATTTCCTAAATTCTAGTTTCTAATTTTAAAAATATTCAAATGAAAATTACCTCAAAAGAGAACTTAATTTTCCCTTTTTTTTTTTTTTTGTTGTTGTTGTTGAAGTGAGGCTGATGCTGTGTTTATTTCAACTTACTAATGCTATCTTTAATACATTTTTATAACTCTGTCATTATTATTCATTTCATTCCGTTCAAACAAATACACCCTAATTTAAATAGTTGTGGTGGACATAATTAGATGCGTGTAATGTACAAAATAAGTAATTTGTCACATCCAAATCCAATTTAAGAATGACTAACATCTTTCACTAGTTGCAAATTAAAGAACAGTCAATTTCTAGCGTACAACTTTTCTTTACTTAATTATCAATATACTAGACTCTAGTTTTAGGTCAATTTTAAGTAATTACTAGAGCCACGAGGTCAATTAGTTCTTATAATTAGGCTTCCTTTCCTTGACACTCCTTTCTTCCTTAGGTATCAAATTAACTAAACTAGAAATGGTTTGGAGATTGTCAATTCTAGCTAACTACTCCAAAACTCTACCTAATTCCATTGTGTGAGTATCAATGTTAGAGCTATTAAATGTGGACCAGAAACAGATTAGTTTTAGGTGTGTGTTTTGCCCAATAGGAGAGCAAATGGATTTAAAGTTTGGACAGAGTAGTACTCTCTCCATTTCAATTTAATGTTAATGGTTTGACTTTTTGAGTGAAAGTTTACAAACTTTGACCATTAATTTGCAAAAAAGTATAATGATGTACAAAGTAAAAATATAATTTTTGGATTCATCTTAAATAGTAGTTTCAATTTATTATGTTTTTATAAGTTTTAGGATTTATATAATCGCAATTATTTGTGGTCAAAGTGTTGTCTTGAAGACCGCGCAAGTCAAACCATTAACATTATATTGAAACGGAGGGAGTATATAATAACACAAGCACGCTTCTATCCCCCTCGCCATGTGTTACTCTATAGTTTTCTCTCTTTAAAATAAAGGGGTAATAATTTAGTAAAAATTTTGTCCAATTTGCTTAAAATAATCAATGACAATTCAGGTTATTTTTTATATATATGTTACAATTTAAGGTAACATATTTTAACTTCCTCCCTCGGTCTCGCGTTCACCTTCTCTAACCCTCCCACAAAGTGAGGGTAAAATATAGGATAACTCTCATCTTATAAAAAAAATAAAATAAAATGTACACTCAAGCTAATATATAAAAATAATTTAGCCCAAGCATGATTTATTATTATTGTAGCCCAACCCATTATAAGGGTAATTATAAAAGAGTACATATTCCTAATTTTTTTTTTTTAAACTTTTGAGTGTACCCTATAAGCATCGTGAGTGAGTGGATTCTTCTAACAAGATCAGACAAAATAACATGTATATCTATTAGAGGCCAAACAGGTAAGTTTCTCCAAAAGAAAAAAATCATCTTGTTTCACTTATATGTCCTTCAAAATTATTACTATGTGAAAATCCTTTTCAATAATGTTTTGTCCTTTATTTTGATCAAGTTAAGAATTCAATTCCAAGGAATTACTGTAGATCTGACATCTAATAATATCGTATTTCATCTAAATGGCTCAGATCTAGTATATGAAAATTAATCACACATACTTCCAAATATTAAGTTAATGAATCGAAGTTACACTTAATTCCAAGCTGTATTTGTTGCAATTTAAACCATTATCTTGAAGCTATGAAAGAGGGGAGACAAATGACAAATTGACAACTAAACAAAAATGGGATAAAGTACCAAGAAGGCCAACTTGTGGTCATTGATTGAACCCTTCTTCACATGCTTGCCTTACAAATTAATATACATATGTTTTTTTTCTCCCCCCAATTTATTTACACTGAATGCAAGCACAATTTACCCCTATAAAAACCTAAACCCTAACTCTCCATTTCCCATCAAATCCCTCCAAACACAAGCCATTTTACCCATAAATAATTAGAGCCCTCCTTAATCATCTTGTTTGTATTAACTAGGTTAATTCCTTAAGATGTTGGCTTCTAAGGCTATGGCATCAACTGCCCTCCTCCTTAGCTTGAACCTTGTGTTCTTCACTATGGTAACCTCCCACTATGTCCCCTGCCCACCACCACCAAGCTCATCAGGCGACGGCAGCCACCATGGAGGCCACCACGGAGGGCACCATGGCGGCCCATCGACACCAACGACACCGGTACCATCTTATGGCAAGTGCCCCATGGATGCCCTTAAGTTAGGCGTATGTGCCAACGTATTGGGTGACTTGCTAAACCTTGTTATTGGAAAGCCTCCAAAGACCCCTTGTTGCCCTCTCATTGAAGGGTTGGTTGATCTTGAAGCCGCTGTTTGCCTTTGCACTGCCATTAAGGCTAACATCTTGGGTATCCACCTTGATATCCCTCTTTCTTTGAGCTTGTTGCTCAACTACTGTGGCAAGGGGGTTCCTGCTGGCTTCCAATGCCCTTAAAAAGCTAATTAACGTGTTATATATTAACATTATTATATACTTAATTCATGGCTGCTCATAAGCCTAATTGATTATTTTACTGTCTTGTTAATTATTTCTTTACTACTAGTTTGAAGCACTTTGATTTACTTTTGTATTGGTAAATGTATGTACTGTATGATGATAGTTTCTTTATGATTGTATTGTTCTGTTTGATTTGTTTGGTGATCAGTTGCTCGATCACTTTTTTCATTATGCCCATATGATTGGTGTAACGTATTGCAACCTCTCTCTGTAGTGACTCAAGTGATTATATTGATCTTTAAATGGTTAACGCTTTCACTATTTTAATTTATATAAGGGAGTTGTATTACTTCTTTTTTTTTTTTTTTTCCCTTTAACAGCAAAAATAAAGGATTTTATTAAGTAAGACAACTAATTTCCTTTAATCACCACAGTTAAGTCCCGAGGCCCCTTAATACACCCAGCAAGAAAGCAACCATACATCAAAACCACAAATACTACTCATATGATAATCTAAACTGAATTAGTTAATTAAGTACTACCTAGCTTTTACAAATTTTGGCAGTCATTAGCTGCTCAGTTCTTTTAAAATCAACTAAAATGAGGTGAAATAATTTGTGAAATTAAACTAAACTGATCTGGAAAAAAAAATAATAATCCAAGGCCTAATTAACAACCAACAATAATCTATTAAATCACTATTATTGAGTAGTGTAGGTCGTGATGTATGTCCCTGGGATACCAAGATTTAAATGGCAAAAGGCGCCCCATGCTTTGCTTGCATTGTCTTCATTTGTTTTGGCACATTGACTGACAAGAGACAATGGGGTCTAGTTCCTCACGAGCAAATAGTACTGACCATTTGGTCAAATGCTTTTCTTAAACAGGCAAATCATGCTACTTTCTTTTTTGAAGGCAGTCTCACTTTCTAAACATACATCATTGCAACTCTCTCTCTCTCTCTCTCTCTCTAAAGGTAGTAAACTGAAAGCTACTCAATATCTAAAGGAGTGCTATAATATAAATATCTCGACGTTGATTGAATAATTAGTGCTAGATGTAGGTGTTTGCTGTTTGGTTAATTAATATCCCAGGAATATTCAATTTTTGCATTCAAGTCCATGCATTCAACAATATTTGTAATATAAAGCCATTTTGATGTAAAAAACGGAAGCCATCATTTTGACCAAAAATAAACAAATAAAAAAATCTGCAGAAACAACTTCATTTTATGGAACTTATTAATCAGGTGGTCTAAAAATTGAGGGTTAATGGATCATACCTCACTAATTTATCTTTGCATAACGAAGCTAATTAATTTCATTTAATGATTAAGTTTGCAAATGTACTTAAGATATTGAATATATATTTCAAAATTACTATAAGAGTAAGACTAGTTTTATTTTTACTGTAAATTTGATTTGAAGGTCCAGTTACTCGTACAACGTAACTATATCTAACGATTTTAAAGATATTTTATCGATCATATCTAAACGAAAAGTTAAGAGTCAAATTCACAAATTTTGACCATTCAACCATTCATTGTATGCATAAAAATGTACAAATATATTAGCTAGATCCTAATTCAAAAGATTTTCAAACAAAATCACTCATATAATTCTAGCTATTATATTGTATAACTATTAATAGTCAAAGATTATTTTGAAAAATCGGAAAAAGTTCAAATACGAAGGTTAAATCTAGATGGAGAGAGTATTATTCACTGCTTGGAAGTTGAAAGTCATCCCTGCTCCCTCTTATCCTTGACAATTAGTTCAAACAATAAGACAATTAAACTGACTGTTCTCTTAGCTGTGATATTAGAATTTTACTTTGTATTTCACTCACTATAATGTTGTATTGTTCAATGAAGCCAAAGTCACGGATTGACAAACTTGAGCATTGAAGTTAACAAAAGGGGAAAACAACATTCTAGGCTTAGTAACATACTCAGTTTACCACGTATAACTTGTTCGTACATATTTCTGACTTACATGTATACGTGTTGTTTGAGTACGAGAAAAACGTCAAAATTTTGTTTCTACGTACTCGGTTTGCATGCAATATAATGCGAACTTAGAGTCACGGGTTGCTCTCAAGAACTCACCTATAAATTTCCCATGCTTTATAATTCATGCTATGTCGGTTCCATAAATAGAAAAAAAAAATAAAGCTAAAAATCAGTGACCCTCTCCGGAACCATGGGGGGTTCACAGCTTACAGCTATGTTTTTCATCTACTTGATTTGCATGGTGATCTCATTGCCACCCATATACGCATGTGGTTATTGTGGCAAACCTCACCCGCCTTACGGTCCACCTAAGCCACCACGTCATGGGGGCAAGCCACCTCGCCATGGGGTTAAACCACCTCGTGGTGGAGCCGGAGGTGGAGGACGTGGAGGTAAAGGTGGTCCACCACATCATGGTGGTCGCGGCCCTAAAGTTTCGCCACCAGTAGTTATCCCTCCAATAGTCATGCCACCGATTATTGTCCCTACTCCTCCAGTAATAACCCCTCCACCCGTAATAATCAATCCTCCATCCGCTCCTTATCCTCCATCTTATGGTACTCCTGGCGCTCCTGGCGCCCCCGGTACTCCTGGCACTCCTGGTGCCCCTGGTACACCGGGAACTCCTGGCGCTCCTGGTAGTCCTGGTGCCCCCGGCACTCCTGGTCAAGGTGGTGGAGGTGGCTATGGCCCACCAGGTAAAGGTGGTGGTGGCGGTGGCCCACCAGGTAGAGGTGGTGGTGGCCCGCCTAGTAGAGGTGGTGGAGGTGGTTATGGCCCACCAGGCAGAGGTGGTGGCCCGCCTGGTAGAGGTGGCGGAGGTGGTGGAGGCCCACCAGGTAGAGGTGGTGGAGGTGGTTATGGCCCACCAGGCGGAGGTGGTGGTGGTCCACCTGGTAGTGGTGGCGGAGGTGGTTATGGCCCACCAGGTAAAGGTGGTGGTGGTGGCTCACCTGGTAGAGGTGGCGGAGGTGGTGGTGGTGCACCAGGTAAAGGTTGCGGAGGTGGGTATTGTCCTCCGGGTAAAGGTGGTGGAGGTGGAGGTGGTTATGGCCCACCAGGCGGAGGTGGAGGAGGAGGCGGTGGTGGTGGTGGTATTAGGCCACCACCTACAACACCATTAACATGTCCAATTGATGCACTAAAGCTAGGGCTTTGCTTGGATGTGTTAGGAGGTTTGGTACATATTGGAGTAGGAGACCCAGTGACAAATGTGTGTTGTCCAGTGCTGCAAGGTTTGCTAGAGCTTGAGGCAGCTGTATGTCTTTGCACAGCAATAAGACTTAAGCTACTGAATATGCCCATATACATTCCACTAGCTCTATCAGTCCTTTTAACTTGTGGATTGCACCCTCCACCTGGTTTCACATGTCCTCCTATCTCCTAATAGTTGAAGTTGATCACTTGGTTTCTTAGGTTACATAAATGTGTTCATCCCAATAACAAGCAAGAAGATAAGGCAAGAATACTTTTGTTCAGCTCTTACCGGTCTGTATTGTCAAGTTTATTAATGTTATTTTAGCACATAGTTGATGGTAGCAACTTGCTTCTTTATTTGACCCGTTAATGAGAAATCTTTTTTTTTTTTTTTTTTTCCCTTCTTCTAGATATTTTTCTTTTCTTGATAATGAGATTTCTTTTATGGCTTCTTTAATGAGATTTCTACTTTAATGAAAATTCAAATAATGAAGTCAGATGTATTAATATTCTGACACTATTATTATAAGCTTTGATGAACTTCCCAGGCCAGGTCAATGTAATTAACATCCTTAACTTAGTATGGAGTACTTACCAAATTATACACAACAATTACAACAACTACTACTCCCTATCCCCTAAAGTTATTAGCTCGAGGGGAGTTTCAGTAACTTAGAATCCAAATGAAGCTCACATGTAGAGCTTAATTCCCACACGAGATTGAGAGGGAACAGCTTGTCTCTAATGAGACTAGTCTCAATGAGGCCACCACTTAACCCAATTTTAATAAGTGGATCTAGGCCCAACCCATAAACCTTGGTACTCATGCGTCTCATCTAATAATTTGATAAGACACGTCTCAATCAAGAATTTGCCGAGAGGCATATGATCTATCATCTCAATAAGTGAAGTTTTATTCCAGAGTTAATTAGCATGCAATAGATAGAATAGCATAGTAGACTAATATATCAGTGTCTTTTCTCTTTTCTCCTTACTCGGGACGTCCAACTTACATTCATGCACACAATCTTTACCACAACTTTTCTGCATATATGAGTCCCTAACATACATGATTACATGAATTAACCAATTTGAACGTGTAACAACTAACAACTTTTGCGCACTGTTCCAAAAAAAAAAAAAAAAAAAAAACTATCAAATTCTTCATTTTGGATAGAACTTTCAATTGAGATGAAATATAATAACCACTTTTTGGCTACATAGTAATGCTAGTGAATCTTCTCGCTCCAAGAATAACAGGAGTAACAAGCTTATAAAAAACAATGTATGGATATTTGTTAGAAACCATGCATCTATTATGTAAATGTTTTTTTAGAAAATCACCTTGTATAAATTTCTTTTCATAAAACTACATTTTAAAGTACGTTTCATCTAGTTCAATCACCTAATGTCTATTTTTCGAGAAAGAAAACATGTGAAATGCTCATTTTATCCGTCACAAAAGATCCATGTACTCTCTTAATGTGAGTAATTCCTACTTTCTCACATTATGATATAGAAAATGGGTCGTTTACATGCATTATTGATCAGGTGGTAAAATTCTAATAAGAGTATATAGTGGTTTTAACTTATAAAAATAGGGGATTCCTGGAAAAATCTTCATAAAATAGATGATTTCTAACAAATTTTCTTAAAATGTACTACTAATATTTTATTTCATCAGAGGTTTATGAGCTAGCTGGTATATCATGCATGCATACTGGTTTGCTTGCTTGTTCAAAAAATTAAAAAAAAAAAAAAAAAAAAAAATTGCATCCCGTGAACCTTCCTTGTCGTAATCTAAGTGACTAAGTCTATAGAATAATAACCGACGTTAATTAAATTACAACACTAAAAAGGACAAACCAAACTGGCATACAAATTACAAGAGAGAATTTGGAAAACACGTAGTATATAATTTCATAAATTGGATGAATAAGAATGTGGCAACTGCTGTAGTCATTTGTTCAGCATAAAAGGCGGTCCACATACCACAAGGAATGCAGAATTTTGAGACACGTCGAGTTTCTTTGATACCATATATATATCTTATTTGTTTAATTTGTTAGTTGCATCATACGAATAATAATGCAGAATTCTATTTTATACTACTAATATACTGTTAAGCCCTTAATAAATAATACTATCACATAAACTTGCTCAACCCAGTTAACATGTGTATTCATGCAACTCATGAATACGTAGCATTGAAACACTGGTATAATATATATATATATACATGCATGAACATGTCTCAACATTTGTAATTATTTTCCTTTTTCTTATCCCCCAATTTTGATTCTCTATTGTCATTTCTGAATATTTTTTCCTCTTTTTCTTTCTCTTTTTAAAAATAGCAAGTTGACATTGAAATTGCATCTCATTTGAAATCATATAGCAGTGCTCATACTTAACTAAAATCAATTATAAATAGACGATTGCGGAAACGATTGACCTTATGTGGTTTATACATGTTGAACGCTTTTTATCAATAATACTCATTAAACTTATCGAAAAAAAAAATACATTGAACACTTTGGGATCTACTAGAAAATTTATAGATTTCTAGCTTCCCCATCCTCATTCCTGTACTGCATGCATGTAGAGCTGGAAAAAAGCTAACCTGACACGATAACACGACATGAACCGGACATGAAATAAACGGGTTAGGGTTGAGATTTTCATCACGAAATCGACACGCTCTGACCCGTTTATTCAAATATGTATGAGAATAAACTCATTTATACACTATTTTTGTTAAAAATTGAAGTGTGAATATACAATTTTCCTATTCTATGTACTTAATGCATAATGGGAAATTCTAATTGATAAATTTCATATATTAATAGTTTTATTTTTATTGGTTTCTTATTTATATCTTTCATTTTTACAAGTAAAAACTTTAGATAAATTGGCTAAACATGTTAAGCGGGTCGACACGAGTTTGACACGATTATTAAATGGGTTAGTGTCAAGCATTTCCGACAAGATTATCAAACGAGTCGGGTTAGTGTTGAAGGTTTATGACACATTTAATATTCGACATGAACACGAACACGACATGACACGACACATTTGCCAGCTCTACAAACTACTCCTTTTAGGGTAATGAGACTCGGACTGCAGTCATTACTCGAGATTGAACTATTTGAATAAGTTATAAGATACTCTTAAGTCTGGAAGAAATATGTGTACCAGATTCAATATATATATATACTGTATAAGTTAGGAAAATTTGATGCCAATAATCCAACCTTTGGACGGTGCAACAAAAATAATCCCACATTTAGAAATTGACAAGAATAATCCCAAATTTACATTCGTCCCACAATAATGGGCTAAGTGGCA
>BSSO01000388.1:0-35133 GCA_030267885.1 Mesembryanthemum crystallinum
CTTTGGGTTCCATGAACTGGAAGGGATAGTTGCTTTATTTCCTTCCATATGTGGGTGAGCACTCTTGGGTGTTGCCGTGAAAAATCTTGAAGTGTAAAAGAAAATTTTCCTTTTTGATTCATGTTGATCTTTGAGTGTCAATGAGCTGATTGGAAATTTCTTAGGCCCACAAAACCTACAAAACAAATACAAGGAAAATTAGGCCTTTTAATAACTAAAATTGGTATTTAATTTTTTATGCCTCAAAAGATCAAACATAGATAAATAAGCCTAAGAATGTTACATAAACAACCAAAAATACTATTATTAAGGGTATAAAAGATGTATTATTTTGTTTCTATCAGGGGCATGCCGGGGAAAGCCCCTCCGACGATCAAGTCAGGTCGGGAGTAAGATAAGAGAATTTCTAGATAGAATGTAGTAGAGAGAGAGTCCAGAAGTCTCCTCTTATGAGAGAGTGGTGTATTTATCCCTGTTAGAAGAGTAAGAGCGAATGAAATTTAGGCCTTGAGGTGGACCACTTTTTGGGCTCATAAATAAGGCCCAAAGTAACAACCCCATGAACTCATGTGGAATTATTATACCTCAAAAAAAACTTTTAAATCAAAATGTAAATTTAGCCCTAATTCTTTTTAGGAAATTCTACATGGTGCCACTATGGTCTGAAAAATTCTACATGGTGGATTATGGGCCATATGAGAGCCCAAGGCGTAACGAGTATTCATTATTTGTGTGGTTTTGAATATCTATCCAAAATGTAATAGTTTGAATATCCAATAGGTTATCATGATGATATCTTGATAATGAAACCCTATTTAAATAGAAATTCGTAATTATTGTCCCTAATCTAGGTATTAGAACTATATTCTATTTACCAGTCATAATTAGGTTGCAAGATGATCTTAGAAATATTTCAAGTGCTAATGACATAGGATGTCAAGGATCATTTGCATAGTTATATGATTGTAAATCTATATCGGACAGACCTACCATGAGAACTTTATAAGAATTGAATGTCATAAGGATTTCTCATAATCTATCTCAAACCATTTCTTAAACCTGAGTGGTAATAAATATAACATAAGGATTAATGATATGTGATATTTCATAATGCTTTCCATAGATGGAAGTAACGTTCGGGGCAACCTGAGATGTGTTTGATATCTACGGATGAACAAGATGGTGATTGTGCTCGCTACTTAAGTGAATATTGTCTATGGGCCTCTTGAAGAATTGGACTGTAAAATGCATGGCCACGCTCAAATGGATTATGATTATAATCATTTGTTTCAACAGTTCAATATGGATTTCAAGGAATATATATGAACAGAATAAGGATGGCTAGATTCTTACCTTATGTTCATATAAAGACATTAACTGACAAGGGAATGGAATTGCAAACTTATCCTAAGGAAAAGTGGGAGATTGAAAGATTTATGTCCTATCAATCAAGTAGCAATTACTTGGGGAAATATGTGTTTATATATATTTGAGATAGTAAATTTATACGATTTAGTAACTAATATGTTTAGTTAGAAACCGCTATTGATCATTGGTCTAGTTGGCTAATTGGACAAAAATAATTTGGGTATGAACCTAATGGGTCACACATAAGTCAAGCTTTTGATCATGGGTTGTATTAATGGGTTGGGCCTAGTTGATATATACCAAGAGGAAACCCGGTCCAAAAATGGACTGAGGGAGTTTTCGCCTTGACCCATGTGGGACCGAGAGGGACGTGGAGGAGCCAAGAGGCTCGAACCTAGAGTAAGGAATGTAGTGCTTGACAGCCTAAGATATGTGGCGTGTGCTTTGCGTCAGCTTAGCCACTAGATGGCTACTACGGTCTCAATTTAAATGTCTCAATTTAGAGGCTCAGAGTTGAAGACCAATTAGCACAACTAAAACACTTTGAAAGTTGGATTTATGCGTATGATAAACAATTTCGGTCATTTATATTATTGTACATGCCAAATTTAGCAAATTATGTGACAAATAAGCATATATCAATCCAACTGACTACTTCTATATTTAATGTATTTATGGGATAGAGTACTTGATATAAATTGTGTCGGGGAATGCTCAAGCAAAGAAAAACCCTACATTTAGCGAAAACACTAAGCGTTTGAGCCACATCTAATCTTTAAAGTTTTGATCATTTTCTTTGTTTTTGAGTTGTAATTAGAACTTTTGTGGGGAACCCCCTTATATAATACACTTTATGTACAAAACCCCCTTATATAATTTTTTTTTGTTGGGAACCCCCTTATAAGTTAGTTTGGCCATGACCAACCCCCCTTGTTCAATTTTCCGGCCAATTTATGGGATTTTAGGACCTATTTGCCATTGCGAAAATTTTCCAAATGGGTTTTTTTCTTCACCCTTGGAAAATTTAGCATATGAATTTCAAAAAAAGATGCCAAGTATGAATTAAGTGAGATCTAAAGGGTGAATAAAAAAATCCACATGCTAAATTCGTAAGGGCAATTGATTCTAAAATCCCATAAATTGGCCGGAAAATTGAACAAAAGGGGTTGGTCATGGCCAGAGTAACTTATAAGGGGGTTCTTCATAAAAAAAGTATATAAGAGGGTTTTGTACATAAAATGTATTATATAAGGGGGTTGCTCGCAAAAATTCCAATATCTTATGTAGTAAATACTTCTAAATATATAGTTTCAGCCATGTAAATATTTTTCCCTTATACATCAATTACGATGAAACATACTATCAAGCGATGATACAAACATACTAAGAAACATAACATATGCGACACATGTGCGGCTTCGCTAGTAATAAAAAGGCCTCGAGGCCCTATAGTGATTTTACGTAATAAGATGCATTTTGCGTAATGTTTTTTTTTTTTNTGTCTACTTCTTTTATTCATCCACTCGGGGCAAAAAATCAATATTTGGGATTACAAGCAGGGGATGGCCTGCAATCAAAGTTAGACTCGCAAAACTACAAAAACAAGACAAGAACAAATCATCTACTCTTTACCAAGCTATAATATCTAGTATAAAGGCAAAACTGGATAAAGTGCACTAACTGATTAGGAGTTCTCTTCTTGTCCTGGAAAATCCGCAAATTCCTCTCCATCCAAATACTGTAAACTGTCGCACTAACAGCAACCCTACACAGCTTCTTATGAGCCTCATTTCCTCTAATATGCCTTGTGAACCACTTAAATTCATGCTTGAGAGACATACCTCTTCTCGTGAAACCCAACCAATTTAGCATCATGTTCCAAACTGTAGCAGAATATGGACATGCAAAGAACATATGTGAATGTGTTTCAGCATCATTACCAGACAACACACATCTATTAGGAATGCATAATCCCCTGGAAATGAGGTTATCTAAAGTAGCAAGATGACCATGAGCAGCCACCTGTGTAATGATTCTATGTTTGGGAACAGCAAGGGGTTCCCATATGACTTTATGAGCTTTCTGCACAGGGGAAGGTTTTCTGAAAAAATTATAAGCAGCCTTGATGTTAAATTTCCTCCCAGCTCCCCATTTATACAAGGTCACCACAGCACTATCTTTGTCACCACATATCTGCAGCAATTCATCTCTAATATGCATCATCCTCTTCCAAACCCAGGAGTCATCCTATTTAGCTTTCACTTCAAGCATAGAAGAACCTCTCATATAATACAAGTTGATACAATGAGCCCAAACTGAGTTAGAACCTCTACATTTGCTGTGTAACCACTTGCATTGGATGGCTTTATTCCACGAAAGCAGTTCTTTTATATTAAAACCACCTTCCCTCATAGGCCTACAAATCTTTGTCCAACTCATAAAAATAGCTCCCCCACCAGCTTTCCCCCAAAAGAATTGCCTGCAGAGCTTCTCAATATTATCAATGACTGACTGAGGGAGAAAGAAAGAGTTGCACCAGAATGAGTCAATCCCAAAAATTACAGAATTAAGTAGTTGCGCTTTACCGGCGTAGCTCAAGAACTTATTTGACCACCCATGAAGTTTGGAGCTGATCTTATCCACAAGACTCTGGCAGCATGCTGTAGACAATCTCTTTGTACGTAGAGGGACACCAAGGTATCTGAATGGGAAGGATCCCACAGAAAACCCAGTAGCTTCAATAATTTGCTGTTGAAAAACACTCTGAACTCCACCAAAGTATAAGCAAGTTTTTTGGTTATTTCGATACAACCCAGACATAAGAGCAAAGTTATGGATACACTCAATCAAGATGGTGATTGAAGGCTTATCACCCCTGCAGAAAAGGAGAAGGTCGTCTGCAAAAGCCAGATGAGTTAGCTTTGTTCTATTGCATTTTGGGTGATAACTAAACTCTTTCTTAGTAGCTGCTTTTCTAATCATTCTAGAAAGAATTTCCATAGCTAACACAAACAAATATGGGGAGACCGGGTCCCCTTGACGAAGCCCCCTCTTGCCCTGAAAATACCCGGCTGAGGACCCTTGAAAATTGACGGAGAATCTAGTGGTAGAAACACAAGTCATCATAAGATCGACAAACTCAGTGGGGAAGCCAAGAAAAACCAGGGCATCCTTCAAAAATTTCCAACTGAGAGAATCATAAGCCTTTTTTATATCCACATTAATCATGGCTCTAGGGGAGATAGACTTCCTATCATAGTGCTTAGTGAGCTCATGTGCCATAAAAATATTATCTGTGATGAGTCTCCCCCCACAAACGCATTTTGTTCATAACCCACTAAATGATGCATGATGGGTTTCATTCTTTCTGTCACAATCTTAGTAATCACCTTGTAAATAACATTGCAACTGAGATAGGGCGGAAGTCACTTACAGAATTAGGAGCTTGAGTCTTGGGAATAAGTGATATGCTTGTAGAGTTGATTTGCTTCAATAATTTGCCCGTGTTGAAAACCTGTTGAACAGCTACACACATATCAGGCCCTGTGACATGCCAAGTGGACTTGAAAAACGAGGCTGAGAACCCATCCGGTCCCGGGGCCTTCTCATCAGGAATAGAGAACAGAGCCCTCTTCACTTCATCATCAGTGACAGGGACTAGAAGTTGACTTTGCTGGTCACTAGACAGGGTAGGTCCAGTTTGCAAAAGAGAATCATCAAAGGTTGTGACATGTTCTTCCCTTCCCATAAGGTTCTCATAAAAATCAACAAATGCAGCACTAATACCATGCTCGTTGTTATGAGAAAACCCTGCCTATCTTTGATGCTTTTAATAATAGCCTGTTGCCTCATCTCCTTGATTCTAGCATAAAAGAACTTTGTGGACTCATCTCCAAGCTGCAGATTAGCTATTTTTGCCCTTTGCTAGATGCTGCTATGCTCAGCTTTCCTGAGTCTACTATACTCCTCCATTAACATCCTTTCTTGATGGGCAAGCTCAGAATTATGAGGGTCATCATGCAATTGTTTTTGAGCAAGGCTCAGCTGATCATGACAAACAACAATTCTCTTATCAATATGGCTATAAGAATATTTATGAAGACTTTTAAGCTTCTCCTTATGCAACTTAAGCTTCATAACAATCTGATACATCTTGCACCCTGGAATATAAGTGTGCCACACCTGTTGAACCAGTGGCATGAATCTATCATCCATCGTCCAGCATTGAAGGAATTTAAACGGCCTCTTCCTTGCAGGAGGAGGATCACCAATAGAAAGAATACTGGGTGAATGATTTGAGGAACCAGGTGCCAAGAATTCCACTGCATTGTGTTGTCCCATAAGATGCCAAGCAGAATTAGCCATAACTCTATCTAGCTTACAGCTCACTTTTGTAATTCCATCATGTCTATTATGCCAAGTATAGAAGAAACCAGTGTAGGGAATGTCAGAAATACCAGCTTGGATGGTGCATTGAGAGAATTCCAGGATATCACCAGCAGTAGGAGGTGTATTGCTCATCCTCTCATTACTATAGAGAGTGATATTAAAGTCCCCCATGAGGACCCCAAGGTTCAGTAATTGTAGCTCCCCATCTATTGATAGCCATCCAGAGGGGTCTTCTGTCAACAGCATCATTATGAGCATAGATTGCAGTGAGTACACAAGAGAAATCAGTATATCTATCAACAATTTTACAGTGAACAGCTTGATCCATAGCCTCTATTACCTGAACTTCCACTCTTGAGGGACTCCACAAAATCCAAACTCTACCACTAGGATTATCACTATAATTATGAGCAAAATTCCATTGATGGCCAAACCTCTGTACCACCTTATTCATATTAGCAGCTTTGACATGGGTTTCCAGCAAACACATAATATCCACCTTATTTCTAGCAAGGAAAGCTTTCACTTCCCTCTTCCTTTGAGGCTTATTCAAGCCTCTAACATTCCAAGCACTAATAATCATGATAAAGATGATGGAGGGGGATCCACACGCCTTTCCATCTCTCCTCTAGATTGTCCCAATTCCTCCCAATGTTCTGAATTCTCAATATCTTCCATGGCTTGAGACCACAAAAGATGAAATTTGGACTGGACAGATTTAAACTGTCCTTCAATAGGGCCCATGGCTGAATGTCCAGCTGAACAAAACATCTTTTTAGGTTGAAATGAGTGTTTAGTAGGAACAGTCATAAAACCACCAGTATCCTCCACACTCCGAGTCACACATTTTGCGTAATGTTGTCATAGATATTGCGTAAAGCCATCATACATGTAGATCATATGTATTACCTTCACACGTGTAATAAATCAAGCATCATAAAATATAAAGAGAGAAAGAGAGGAGCGAGCGTAGGACCTGTGATTCTCAAATATTTGGGCCAGTTTGCAATTTTGGTCAGCATGTAACAATAATTTCAGTTTCTTATTATTTTTATTGTCACTATTGTAAAAAAAAGTTAACATAATATTGATGTTATGATTTTAGTACTTCATTTCTAATTCTATATATTTCAATTTAGATTATTATGATAATAATAATAATAAGTGGGTTTTGCTCGTTCTTTGACCTTTGTATTGAACAATTAATAAAGGGGCGATTCTTAAGCATTAAATGAGTGAGTGACTCCCACTTCTGAATTTCAATTAAATTATTTAATTGACTATGTTAAGTTCAATCAAGTCACAGTCAATTCTATTCACGGGGCGTTTGGCAAGTGGGAATGGGAGTATGGGGCTTTGAAGTGAAAATTTGTAGTGTTTTAGAAACCGGACCGATCCGGCCGGTTAAACCGGTTCAACCGCGAACCAGTACCCTCGCCGGTCCGATCCAAGCTTAAAAATCATTGGAAACTAAACCAGTCAAACCCACCCGGTTTTGGTGCCGGATAACCGTTGAACCGAACCGGTTAGAGCCAGCGACATTAAATCATTATTTGGGCCAGCCACTAGGAATAATGGGCTATAATACACCAAGATCCTTGTAGTCAAGGCCCGTAAAATACAAGCCCTACCATCAAGTAAAGTACAAAGTAGGAACACCTTTGTTTTTATATAGACTCTTTTAGAAGGAGCATTGCATATCCAGCGATGTGGGACAATGCATTCGTCTCATTTTTTCCCTCCTCTCCTTTTCATGTTCAATTTTTTGTGGGTAGTACTTCCTTTTCCAATAACTATTCTAAAATTTAATATATACCCAACAGATTCAAGTATTCAACTTTGCTTTTATTTATTTCATTTCTCTCTCCTTTCATCTTTTTTTTTTTGTTATTTCAAAAACATTAATAAATTTGAGTATACTCTTTATTTGATACAAATATAAACTCATATAATTAAGTGGAAGTACTTTTGCATATTTTTATAACTGGGCAAATGGGAGGGGCCCACTGGACAACTAACCTGACCCGACCCGATTAAAACCGGGTCATTACCCATTTAATCACAAATGGACGGGCCTTAAACGGGCCAGCCCATTAACGCTTTTAACCGGGTCATACCAGGTCGGTTAACGGGTCCCGTGTAAGGTTTATTTTCTTTGAGATCTTTATAATCAGGAAGAAGAAATTCACTTTCAATACTTGAAGTCAAAAGCACTAAATTGATCATAAATATCAAGATCAAAGTTTGCAGATAATAATCAGTTACAAATCACAAAATCAAACGCCACAATTGTGAGGAAGCAAAGTGAAGGACGGTGATTTTGAAAGGGAAGAACATCGAAATTCAAAATCATCGAAATTCGAAATCAAAGAGTGAGAAGATCGGGCGATGAATAAGGATTGAGTTTCTTTTTAATCTATTTTGCATCAATAAAATTCAGTAACAAAAAAGGGCACCAATTTCTTGCAAAAGAGAGAGAAATAGAAGTTTGAGAAAGCAAGAAGAAAAGGGGGAATAAGTGAAGAGCAAAGACTTTGGCTAGAAATCTGATGAAGATGCTGATTGATTGATTGATTCAATAACATGGCTCATCTCACTAATGGCAAAGTATAATCGCTTGATATGTGAGGGAAGTAAACAGAGCTAAATTAGACGGTCGACCGACTGACTCAGTTAACTAAACGGGTCGACCTAACCCGGCCCACTTAAAAGGCCACCTGACCCGACCCTCCCTGGCCCATTTATTAAATGGGCCGACACGCCCCGACCCGCCCATTTGCCCAGGTCTACATATTTTTGAATATTACCAAAATAATTTATATAGTTATAATGTTACCCGATTTTTTAGTCCGGTCCAACCGGTTGAACCATCGAACAAGTAAGATTGCCGGTTCGACGTCCGGTCTAGTTTTCAAAACATTGAAAATTTGATGGTTGGGAATTCGATGAGAGTTTATATTGAAATTCTCAATCCCGTTTTTGTTATCTCAATGAGATGTATAGGGATTTTAGTAGTTAGTTTACTAAAATACCCTTCATTAATGACGTGGAGCGGTAGAGATTGATTAATAAAAAGGACAACATAGTAAATTAAAACTGATAAGTGAATTCTCACTCCAATTACTAGGCCCCCTAAGGTAATAAATTGGTGGGAATTGGAGCCTTCTATTCTCAATCCCAACCCCTCTTTTATTCCCTATCCCACAAACCAAACTTAGGACTTAGTCTTTTGGGAGTTAAAATCTCATTCTCACCTCTTTGTTCCTACTTACCAAATGCCTCGTCAGTTACAATATTTTTAGTTCGTTCAGTTTTAATAATTTCGGTTCATATCATCTACATCTGGATTATGATCTGTGTGAAGAAAGCCAAGTTTACTACTCCCTCCATCACTAAATGAAAGTTATATTTGTCAGTTTATTTTGTCACCAAATGAAAGTTAGATCTCCTTTTTTGGTAAATTTTTTACAACAAAGTTACCAATTTATCCTCCGACTTGCCCACTCTCTCTCTCCTTCACATGGGCACAACATCATTTTCTCTCTCCAATCACTTTCAAAAAGTAAGTCCAAATGGTCATTTCACCCACCCATAAATTTCAACCAAAAAGTCAAATGTAACCTTCATTTAGTGACGGGAAGAGTATTAATATCCAGGGTGTTTATGAAGGGTAATTTGATGGAAAGAAAGGAGTAAGGTAAGGTGATGTTAGCACCCAATTTTTATTAAGCCTGATGACGAGTTAAATTAAAATTGGTGATGCAATAGTATAGAATCGGATTAATGACAAATTAATAGCCCAAATACATAGCACAAACACATAGCCTAGAAAAGACCCGAAAATGCCCGTAAAAGACAGATCAAATGCTCGTCGGTCTCCGCCTGTCTAAAACTTTTGTTTACTTTATGTGCCAACGCCGCGTGGCCTTCCCTGTGTCAGGAAGAAAGGTCGCACGGCCAATCCCTCAGACACAGAGGAAGCCGCCCGTCCCTGTGGAGGCCACGCGGCCTTCTTGCGTGGCCACGCAGCCTCTCCTCTCTCACCCTGTTTTTCTGACTTCCACACCTATAAATACCCCAATCGCCATTCTTCAAACCCAGATTGGAACCCTCCAAAAACCCTCAAGCATCACTACTAAAAATCCCTCCTTTCCCAATCACCAAAAGATCCCTCCAAATCTGCCAAAGCTCTGATTCTCGAACATTGCTCATCGACGGTATTTACCAAGGTAACCCGAGGGCGCCCAAATCTAAAATCTTTCTTTCTCTATTTGATTTTCATTCTTTAAATTAATCATGTCTTTCATATTTGATAATGGTTAATTAATTTGATTTTCCAACATGAGTTAGTTTATTAAATTTAATTTATTTGTTTGATCCTGTAATTAATTAATATTCTTGAGAGTGATTAGTAGAGACCGTTTTCCCAAACGGGGGGTTAGGGTGCAATGCATCCAAATTCGTAACCTCGTCCCCGAACCTTGACTTTGGTTTCGACCAAATTTGAAGTCAAGAATTTCCACACCAGAGGCTACATGGGACAATAGGGAAACGATATTTCTTAAAACCCTAAGTGGTAACCTCCAAATGTCCCTTCGGTTTGTCCCTCGGTTTGTCCCTTTCTGTAAATAGAGGCTCCCTTTGGCATGTTTTTATAAAACGCCAATCTGATTTTCAATTAAATTTTATAAGTTTTTAAAATAAAACTTAGAAAAGTTTGCCAATAACTACCTTTTAAGTTTCACTTTTTGCGAATAACTACCTTATAAATTTTTTTTTTGAAAATAACTACCTTTTAACAACTTTTTTTTTTTTTTTGTGGATCAATACCTTAACCCCTTTTCTGGCGAAAAAAGATGTGGAGTGACCGTTTTACCCTTCACTATTTTCTGAAAATAATTATTTTTTATTTTTCTTAAGGTGGTATTACTTATTTTGATTTTGGAAAGGAAATAAGAAAAGGAGAGGGAAAACAAAATAATAAAAAAAAACCCATTTATTCAATAAACTAGGGGTAAAATGGTCAGTCCACATGTTTTTTGGCCGGAATAGGGCATCATGTAGTGATCGACAAAAAAAAAGTGGTTATAAGGTAGTTATTTTCAAAAAAAAAAATTATAAGGTAGTTATTCGCAAAAAGTGGAACTTAAAAGGTAGTTATCAGCAAATTTTTCTAAAACTTATTAGCGACTTCTTTTCTAAAACCAAGTGAACTTGTCACATGGGGGACCATACCCCTACGGTTCGTGGTCTCTACAGCGGCGACTTCAGTAGGGACGTTTTAAGAGGACGAAGCTTGAACATCACTCTCAAGAGCATTTATTAATTAAAGGATCATTTTTGTACATGTGCACTCATACCCTTTTTTCACCTTTGGAGGGCACTGCATCCTAGCGGGTCCACTTGATTCAAGTCGGGAGTCAATGGTCGCTTACTCCAACCCATGACGCCTTCTCCCTGTCCACTCGATGGGAATAACTAGGCATCTAGTCGTACTGTGCACCCCATGGACGACGAAGTGCCTTGTTGTGGGGACCTTTAGCCAAACCATAACCTTTAAAATCACCCTTAGAACCTTGGCTTAGGACATGAACCTAGAATCTTTTGCATCATGCACTATACCATGTCACTATGTGATATGTGTATGCCTACTTGTTTTTAGCATGTCACATACATGTTCTTGCATCCAATATCATTAAACATGTTGCATTATCATCTTAGGAGACCCATGTATCATGTTGTGACTACGTCCTAAACATACATGTCGCATTTAGAGTCCCATTTAAAGTCCTTAGAAACATCACATGTTTTTAGAGTCACATAAATCACATGCTAGGGAAATGTCACATTTAGAGTCCTTAGGAGCATTCAAATCGTATCCATCTTGCATCTAGAGTCCTAACTAGGGGCATCCTCTTATTTAAAGTCCATAGGAGCATTCGAATCGTGTCCTTCTTGCATCTATAGTCTTAGCTAGGGGCATCCTCACATCTAGGGTCATGGTCGTATTAGGGTCTCAAGCACATCGCATATCTCTTGCATCTAGAGTCTTGTGTATCTTTTCGAGCCCGTTCATGATAGGGGGATACTATTGTGTGACATGGAAACATAGTAGGTCAGTCACCTAGGTCTAGGCTCACTATTTCTACATCTTCTCCCAGGTCGTTCCCCAAGCCATTGCTCTTACCATGTCAAATGAAGAGTCATCCGTTCCAATCAATCTTCAAGAAATATATGAGAGATTATAGTACATACAGGAAATGATAATAGCCCATGATGCAATGCTCAAAAATCTCTATCAAGAAAGCGACATCAAGAACGAGAGTCACACCAATCCTCGTAACGACGACAAGGGGAATGAGGATGAGTGGAAGAGAGAGGAAGAAGAGAAAATGAGAAAAAAAGAGAGGAAGAAGAAAGAAGAAAAATGGAAAAAGAGAGAAAATGGAAGAAAAAGGAGATAGAAGAGAGAAAAAGAAAGAACAAGAGAGAGGAAGAAGAGAGACGGAGAAAAGAAAAGAAGAAAGAAAGAAGGCAAGTAGTGGGGGCTCCATCCACACCCCAAAACCAAGGCCTCCCGTGACCGAATATGAAAGCAAAGTGGCAAGGCTAGAGAAGCTGCTGCGAAACAACCCTATGTTCAAAGACCACTTCATCGATGAAGACCATTGGGATGAAGACATCAAGGGTAAGGCCCTGCCAAAGTCACTCTTACTGACCTTTCCAAGATCAAAGGGACCGAGAATCCACAAAACCACTTGAGAAACTTTCGAGCCACCATGGCTCTTAAGGGGATTGATAAGATCCATACGCTCGATTGTTCCCATTGACACTAGAGGGTGGAGCATGCAATTGGGTAGGTTCTCTCTAAAATACCAAGGTACGAAATTGGGAGATCCTCAAGACGCAATTTGTCCAACAATACAAGGGCAATACCGACTTCCCAACCTCCCAAAGAGAGCTCGAGCTAACCAAGCAAAGAGAGAATGAACGGTTTACAGCGTTCCTCACTCGATGGAGAGAAAAAGTAGCACAGGTTGTAAGCCGGCCACCGAAAGGGGAACAAGTAAGGATTTTCATCAACAATATCCAACCATGCTACAATCAACACCTCCGTTTCCAATCCATCAACTCCTACTCAAGACTATATGAGGGCGGGCCCAGATTGAAGAGGCCCTACAAGACACAACGGGGTTCAAAAGAGATGAGAACTAAGACATGGCATGATATCCTGAACAAGCTGCCTCTCTGTCTTCCTATTTCCCCAAGTTGGTTGAGTCAAATTTCTTTTCCCTTGTCTTAGGGTCTAGTGCAGTTTTTGAGTTTTTGAGTCCATATTGTAAGAAGTCTTTCATCAATAAAATTCCTTGTTCTTATTATGCGCAATTCTTAGGTCTTATTGCATTATCCTATGACGAAACGAGTTGCCAAAAATGAAAAAAAAAAGAGAAAATAATGAAAAGAATGAAAAAAAACACACCCTTGTGATAGAAGAGAACTCACCGACACCTCCATGGGAATATGAACTAAATTGACAAACATACTTGAAATAAATGGAGGACAGGACGCGAAGATTTTGAACATACATTTCCTGATATAAGCGCTCCAAGGATATGAGGCACCCCTGTGAAACTAAACAATAGATTTCTTTTACCCTTGACATGAATTCCCCTTCTTTGGTAGCCCATTGAGCTTATAAAGAAGCCCTTCCTCTCATCAGCCTATTGACCTTACCTTGGGGTTGAGAGTTGTGCTATAACAAGAATTAAGGTGACAAAAGGTGAAAAAGGCCAAACAAAAAAATGAATGATGATGAAAAAGGAAAAGAGGAAAACGTGTGCAAAAAGAAGAAAAGTGCATGAAAGAAATGTCAAGCCAAGGTTAGCTTGCATATAATGGTTTGAAAAACGCGCTGATCAATAACATAGCACAAATGGGAAACACATCTTTGGGTTTGCTTGAGCCTTATTACCCCTTTATTGACAACCCGAACCCAAGCCTACACTACAACCCAATAAAGCCCTCGTTGAGGTTTGCCTAGGGAACGTGTGTTCATAATCTGCAGATAGAGATTCATTAATAGGAGGCCTGCTAGGTTGAAAACCGGAAAGGGCCGCCTAGGTAGAAGTTAGGGTGTGGAGATAAAACCTTGCTAGGTTCCAAACCTAGGCAAAAGTTAGGGCACTACTACATCATGATCACCTGAACTATGAAGGCCTGATTCCCCACTGGATACGTAGGAAGCCTCATCGAGGTTCGGCCGAATAAATTCCCATATCACTTGAGGCATTAGTGAGATCTTGACTATTACAGGGGTGCTTAAACTAATAATTAAAAAAAAAGACAACTTTGTTTCTCAAGACTCGACAATAATTCTTTTGAGTCTTACGTCTGGTATCAGTGCTAGCTCAAAGCCATCGTCCTTCCTAACCCACTGACTCGAAATTCAGAGCTCTTAAGTGGGGGCTTTTCCAAGAAAAGAGATGGTCGAGTTCTAGAACCATGGTCGCTTCACCCACTGATTGTTCGAGCTTGTTAATCGTCGTACATGGTGTTCTCCCCTTGTGTGAACGGGTGCTACCCTAAACAGTCCATTACTTTAGGAGTTAGATATCCCACTTGAGTTAAAGAGTCCATGTACTTGTATCCATCATGTCCGCATCACATACATCCTAGAGTCTGTCTACTTGCATCCATCTACTTGAATCCATCGTGTCCGTATCACATACATCCTAAGGAGTCCATCTATTTGCATCCTTCGCGCCAGCATCACATCATGTCAGCACGTGCACACAATATAGAGAGTCCACATAGCTACATAAGTGATGCCAACATCACTTTTAGCCTTGCATACGTCTGGATCTGAGCGCATGTTTGTAAATATCTTGTGGTCACACATGATTGCATAAATTAAGGCCTCGAACTGCATAAATCATTGCACACATGGGTGCCCTAGGGTCAATGAGCACTTATCATCGAATCAATGCTCGCCAGAAGAAAACTTAGAGATGACAGATGCCTAGTGCCTAAACTGGGGGCTCGATACCCAAAAACCTGAACTAGGAGTTCGATGCCCGAAGTCTGAATCGCGGGGCTCGATGCCAGAAGACTGAACTGGGGGCTTTTATCCCTAAGTTGATTCTTCCATTAATGAGGGATCCCACTACAGGTATGATCACATGTTCCATAGCAATGACAGGCTAAGGTAAGTCAGGTAAGCTCTCCTTGATTGCATTTGTCGTTTAGGCAAACACAATTTAAGACTCATGTTGCATTGCATACATACATTGGCTCAAAGTGGGAGCCTCATCACTACATTTATTGGCTTGCAAGCAGAGTATAACCACATCACAACCCGTGTGTTACTGTATTTGTCTCATCATGACCCACATGCCATTGCACTTGACAGTTCGCGCAAGAGCCTCTTCATCACTTCCCTCAGCTCAACCCATGAGCTACATTGCCTCCATCATTGGCTCGAGTTGAGAGCCCCACCACCATCTAGTGGCTTGACATAACTAGACCATATCACGGTCCCTTGGCTCTAAACTCAGAGCCTGGGCTCCAGACGCGAGCATTGCACCAGTCACATACTTTGACCTCCACCCTTCTCAGGCCTTGGTAAAAGTGGGAGTTCTCTCTCCTCTTGTTTACCCCATCAGAATGAACAAATGCAAGACAATACTGATATTCGTTGATTATTAACATTTCCTTTGAGACGCAGGTTTCACAGCAGATGGTCGACACTCACAGATAAGAAACATATTGTTTGAATCTACTAACACTCACAGACGATCTAATCCAGCATTTTTTAATCCGTGCAGGTTTACAAAAATGCTCCTGCTTCGCGTAGGTCTCACTGCTCCGTGCAGTTAAAAATGCTCCTGTCCCGCGCAGGTCCCGTCTGCTCAAAACCCAAAATCTGAATTGGGTGCTCGATATCCAAAATCTGAACTAGATTCACAAAAAGACCCCTAAACCGCATAGGTCTCACTACTCCGTGCAGTTAAAAATGCCCCTGCCCTGCGCAGCTCCCCACTGCTCAAAATCCAAAACCTGAACTGGGTGGTCAAAACCCAAAATCTGAACTGGGTGTTCAAACCTAAAATTTGAACTGGGTGCTCGATATCCAAAATCTGAATTGGATTCACAAAAGGCCTCTACTCCGCATAGATCTCACTGCTCCGTGCAGTAACAAAAATGCTCCTGCTCTGCGCAGGTCCCCGCTACTCCGCACATTTACCAAAAATCCCCCTGATCCGCGGAGGTCCAACTGCTCCGCGCAGTTTACAAAAATGACCCTACTATGCGCAGGTCCCACTGCCCCGTGTATATTTAAATTGTGTGCTTTCCATTCTCATACTTTCACCTTCAGCTAGCCTTAGTCAAAGTGGGGGCTCTGTTAGCACCCAATTTTAATTAAGCCTAATGACAAGTTAAATAAATATTGGTGATGCAATAGTACATAATCGGATTAATGACAGTTTAATAGCCCAAATACATAGCCTAAACACATGGCTTAAAAAAGACCCGAGAATGCCCATAAAAGACTGATCAAATGCCCGTCGGCCTCCACCTGTCTAAAACTTTTGTTTTCTTCAGGTGCTAAGGTCGCGTGGCTTTCTTCTTCAAACAAAGATCGTAACCCTCTGAAAACCCTCAAGCATCATTACTAAAAATCCCTCATTTCCCAATCACAAAAAAAAAATCCTTTCAAATCTGTCAAAGCTCTGATTGCGGAACGTTTCTCATCGATGGTATTTACCAAGGTAACCCGAGGGTACTCAAATCTAAAATCTTTCTTTCTCTATTTGATTTTCATTCTTTAAATGAATCATGTCTTTCATATTTGATAATGGTTTTATTCGATTTTCTAACATGACTTAGTTTATTAAATTTAATCTATTTGTTTGATCCTTTATTTAATTAATATTCTTGAGAGTGATTAGTAGAGACCGTTTTCCCAAACGGGTGGCTAGGGTGCACTCCATCCAAAGCCGTAACCTCGTCCCCAAACCTTGACTTTGATTCCGACTAAATTTGAAGTCAAGAGTCTTCACACCAGAGGCTGCATAGGACAATAGGGAAACGATATTTCTTAAAACCCGAAGTAGTGACCTCCAAATGTCCCTTCGGTTTGTGCCTTCGGAATGCCGCTCTCTGTATGTGGAGGCTCCCTTAGGCGTGTTTTCATAAAACGCCAATCTAATTTTCAATTAAACTTTATAAGCTTTTATAATAAAACTTATTAGCGACTTCTTTTCTAAAACCAAGTGAACTTGTCACGTGGGGGACCATACCCCTACAGGTCATGGTCTCTACAGGTGACCCCATGTCACCTTTTCTCTTTGTTCTTGCAATGGAATTTTTGTCAAGAATGTTGAAAAAGACGCTCTGCATTTGGATTCAACTTTTACCCTAAGTGTGTTAGAGCTAAAATTACTCATCTATATTTTGCTGATGATCTTTTGATCTTTCTGAGAGGTGATATTATGACAATTCAGCATGTGATGGACTATCTTAACATGGAAAAGGTAAAGGTCGTGGTAGTGTTCAAGAACAATACAAGTAAACAGGAAGTGTTCCTTTATGTGTAACTCATGTTTTTCGTCATTAACTAGCTAAACTCCTGTGGAACTAGATTATTCATGTAGAATTCATTATCTTTTCTATCTTAAGCGATTTTGGTAGGCAATACAATGTATCTCCATTAATTGAATTTGTTTAAAACACTTGATTGATAGTGCGTGTACCATTATTTGCAGAATCAACAAATTATGGAAAATAGTCGAGGATGTTATGAATAAAGAGAGAGAATTAGAGAGGAGGAGGAATAGATGTAGGGTTTCTTATTCTCGTATATGACAAATATATAGTACATTGGAGGAGGGAGGGTTTGCTAACCCTAAATACAAGAAATAGGCCCATTACCCAAAGGTTATTGTACATCCACCTAAATATTTCGAGAGAGCATGGTCATCACATAATTACAATTCAATGCATGGGAAACTTCAGGTTCCCGAACGGGTAGTTTCATACCCGGATGGCCTAAATTGTCACATCTAAGAAACATTAACTTATGGTTAGTGATTGCTTAACCATTGGCATTGTCATTACATGTGATTCTGGCCAAATATATGATGTGATATAAAGACATAATATGATATGTCCTTTATAGTGGCAAGACAATTAACTACTTATTTCATGGAAGATAGTTTGTGCACTTCATCCATAAAGCATGTGCTCTTCTAGAGCATCTACTAAAACTTTTACATAGTTCTCTTCTGGATCGACTATAAAGCTTGTACATATGAATCTATATTAATGTTCCTACTTCCGGATAGATTGATTATCAGATAAGAATATGTAAACTGTCATCGTATAAGGTCATTGATCTAATTTGAAGCAATTTATTTCTTACAAATGAAGCATACAAATTCATTGGACAACCTTGTATATGAAAATTAACAACCATAAACTATCTCCCTCTTTTCTTTGCATCTATAATGAAACAAATTAAAATCAAAATTTATACCTAAAAGCAATCAACTATATTTCTCAATACATTCCACATACGCAATAACATAACAGTGTAAGCTTCAAGCTTGTACGTATAAGCGTAAACAAAACATTCATGTACTATCCAACTCTACTTTGGACTTCTGGCCAAAGGTTATTTATTTCCTTGCAGGGTTTAAATAGATTTACAACTTTATGAGACTTTTGCCCCTAAATTTTGTGAACTGCTTGTTCATTAGTTTGATAACCAATGGTGATCTATGAGACCACAATTGTTACTTCTTTTCGACAAAAGGATACATGTATTACACAATTCCACTTTTCCTTAAAAGAAGAACAGCTGCTCTAACCACACCACAGGCATGAGTAGCCAAACCACGATATACTCAACCTGATTCGGAATTTCAACAATAATATGATCCATAGTCCAAAACATTTACAAGCATATGTCTTGGATTTTTAGGATGAAAAGGGAATAAATCATGAATATTATAGATCAACAAGGTCTCATAAAGATTAGTACATCTCATGGCCAATAAAATAATAGTGTATACTATATGAATATCTAAAACATCTTCTACATCACAATCCTCGTTTATGCTACTAAATTAGCGAAAATGAAAAATAAATACCACTGTAGGCATTAAAAATTTATTAATATGCCTATAAAATTAATTAATTATTTTGGGTTACAATAAATTATTTAACCTAATTTAATTAATACTCCCCATTAAAAATATTGTGGCCTATAAGTCAAAATTAACTAAATGGGCTTATATTTAACCCTTGGGCCGACCCAAATCAGTTAGTCCAAGTAAACAGTTAAATGGGCCAAGCCATATAAAGAAGACTACCAAGTCGTACATTAGCCTACCAAGTCACTAAACTAGGCCCAATCTGTGACTACAAGGCCCACAGAAGGGATGAAACCCGCTAGGTGGTTCAGAATTTTCCTATAAATACGAGACTCCCTCATTCATTGAAGGGGGAGGAAATAAAAAGCAGAAAACCCTGCCAGAGCATTTCCTCCATCACTCTTGATCGAGATTCAAGTCTTTGAAGACCCTCTTTCAAGAACACCCAAAGGTTCAGAGATAGAATCAGAGGATTTATTTATTCGTTCTTTGTAGCAAATTATACAGAGAATTGTACCCATATGTTTAAATCAATACAAATTAAATTTGTTCCTTATTTCTTGTCTTATTATGGTTTTACAAATTTTGGCACGCCTAGTGGGACATCTCTGCCTCTCATCTCTGTCTCTTCACCAACTCAACATCAAATCTGCTGCAGTTGACATGGCCTCAGAAGAAAACGTCTATCAGCCTTCAAAGAAAATCTCTAGATCGGTTGCTTAACGATCCATGGTTGTAGGTACTGCCTCTAGCGACTAGTCTGCGAGGATCACTAGGAGCAAAGCGAAAGTTGACGAAATCACTACTTTCCGGTCGCTTCCGTTGGCCCCTTCAAGGTCTCGTAAAACTCCAGTATTTGGCGCGAAGCGTTCAGCCAAATCAAAACAAGTTGTTGCTTCCTCAACGTGGGAGCAGGATCCCAAAATTGTGGTTGAGAAGATCCCCACCCACCTTAAACCGGTGTTCCATTCATCGCCCAATGTCGAGGATGGTTACCTTAGCAGTGAATCCTCAGCGTCTTCTCCACAGATGGATTCTGTGCAACAACATTCAGTGGAATCATCACACTCCACCGCTGCTGTTATGGTGATTGAGGCTAACACAGTCGAAGAGAAATTGTCAAGCATGAGGTTGCTCATCGAGAAACTCACCAAAGACAATGAAGATAAGGAAGCGCAAATCAAGCGCCAAAACGATCAAATCGCTACTTTGATGAAGAAGTTGGAAAAGAAAGAGGATGGTGGTGCTTCTGATAAAGGAGACAGTAGCGGCACCGAATCTGTTGGCACCAATAGTAGTGAGAAAAAGGTTGATACTCTTGTCGACTCGCTCACAGTCCAACAAATCCAACAAATAATAGCTAATGCTATCAAGATGCAAGTTAGTGGAGGATCCTCTGGTACTCACCACTACATGAAGCCATACACAAAGAGGATTGATGCACTGCGCATGCCTGCCGGCTACCAACTTCCCAAGTTTCAGCATTTTGATGGGAAGGGCAATCCTAAACAACACGTTGCTCACTTCATTGAGACATGCAACAACACTGGTACCGACGGAGACCTACTGGTAAAACAGTTTGTTCGCTCTCTCAAAGGCGCGGCGTTTGATTGGTACACTGACCTGACCCCTAAATCCATTGATAGTTGGGGGCAAATGGAAGGTGAATTCCTAAATCGCTTTTACAATGCTCATCGTGTAGTAAGCATGTCTGAGCTTGCCGCCACCACACAACAGCAAGATGAGTTGGTCGTCGATTTTATCAATAGGTGGCACGCTTTAAGTCTTGAATGCAAAGACCGCTTATCCGAGACCTCGTCGGTTGAAATGTGTATCCAACGAATGCAATGGGACGTGGCTTATATCCTGTACGGAGTCAAGCCACGAACATTCCAAGAGTTGGTGACTCGAGCGCACGACATGGAGCTCACAATTGCTTTTAATAAAGGATATTCATCTCTAGACGAAAATGATGACTTGTCAAGTATAAAACTCACTATCGCCAACAAGAGGGGTCATTCTTCTCAGGACGAAGATAACGATGACTCCGAAGGGACGTCAGACGAGCCACAGTATCCATGAAAAAGAACTGCCAAACAAAGGCCGTCAAGCTCAAAGATTTGGAGAAAGCTCCCAAGCACCAAGTTTGCCTCAATCCGTCAAGCTCAGAGATTTGGAGAAAGCTCCCAAGCACCAATTCCACCCCAAACCATCAAGCTCAAAGATTTGGAGAAAGCTCCCGAGCACCAAGTCTACTTCAAATCGTCAAGCTCAAAGATTCGTCAAGCTCAAAGATCCGTCAAGCTCAAAGATTCGGAGAAAGCTCCCAATCACCAAGTCTACCTCAAACCGTCAAGCTCAAAGATTCATTGAGCTCAAACTCAAACCGTCTAGCTCAAAGATTAGTCAAGCTACTTCAAACCGTCAAGCTCAAAGATTTGGAGAAAACTCCCAAGCACCAAGTCTACCTCAAACCTTAAAGCTCAAAGATTCGTCAAGCTCAAAAATTCGTGAAGCTGAAAAGATTTGAAAAAAGCTCCCAAGCCCCAAGTCTACCTCAAACCGTCAAGCTCAAAAATTACTTAAGCTCAAAGATTTGGCGACAGCCCTCAAGCACCAAGTCTACCTCAAACTGTCAAGCTCAAAGATTTGGAAAAAGCTCTCAAGCACCAATCTACCTCAAACCGTCAAGCTCAAAGATTCGTCAAACTCAAAGATATGGAGAAAACTTCCAAGCACCAAGTCTACCTCAAACCGTCAAGCTCAAAGATTTGGAGTCTACCCCAAACCGTCAAGCTCAAATATTCGTCAAGCTCAAAGATTTGAAGAAAGCTCCCAAACACCAAGTCTACTTCAAACCGTCAAGCTCAACGATTCGTCAAGCTCAAAGATTTGGAGAAAGCTACCAAGCACCAAGTCTACCCCAATTCGTCAATCTCAAAGATTTGGAGAAAGCTCCCAAGCACCAAGTCTGCCTCAAACCGTCAAGCTCAGAGATTCCTCAAGCTCAAAGATTTGGAGAAAGCCCCCAGGCACCAAGTCTACCTCAAATCATCAAGGTCAACGATTTGAAGAAAACTCCCAAGCACCAAAAGCCAAGCGAATTGTCACTCCTAAGCAAGAGTCTAAACTGCGCACACACACACACACGCACACACACACACACACACACACACACACACACACACACACACAAAAAACTACGTTATGACTTGATGTTATTGAGAGATTGTATTCTCCTATAATTACGTAGGCGACTTGGAAAACATACAACCAAGTACAGTCAAACAAACAAATAAATAAACACATGAATCAAGGACGAGCTGAAAAGCTTTTGATTCAAGCAATATTATGGAAGCACTTTATGCAAAATACTAATCAAGATTAAGCGACAAGCCCTTGACTTGTGTAAGGTCTTCTATACAACACGATTTGGATGAGGTACCTAGGTCAACGCGTAGAGATGTGGGCTCGAAGATGACCTCGAAAGGTCAACGCATGGAAACACAAAACCGAAGATGACCTATAGTACAATGGTTAAATCTTCACTCTTTAAGTACCTAGGTCAACGCGTGGAGATGTGAAACCGAAGATGACTTCGAAAGGTCAACGCATGGGAAAACAAAATCGAAGATTACCTAGAAGTACAATCGTCTCTCTTCAAATACCTAGATCAACGCATAGTAATGTGGACCCGAAGATGACCCTAACAGGTCAACGCATGGAACACAAAACCGAAGATGACCTAGGGTATAGTGGAAGCTTCATCTCTCGAGTACATAGGATCAACGCATAGTAATGTGAACCCGAAAATGATCCCCTCAACAGATCAATGCGTGAGGACACAAGATCGAAGATGACCCTATGTACTTTTGCCTTGTTTGATCTGCAAGCTACGCAGCACTTGACACACACACAAGGAAAAAAAAAAAAAGGAAACATATAGTGCATGCAAAGCTTGCTACTACAATACAAGGTACATATAAAAAAAAAAAAAAAAGAAGGGGTCACCTTGCTTCGGTACAAATCAAAGGGTCACTAAATCAATGAAGAATTTGTAGAAACGATCAACTACAGTCCAACCTACAATAAATCTGCATCAACAGTACCAAAAATAAATTTCAAAAGGGGGTGATTAGTTAATTGAGACGGCTGATTCCACTACATAAAATTGTTTTGAGTTGGTTCAAAGGTTGACTATCACAAAAGAGGAAATTATGGTCAACAGATTTACAAACAAGGAGAAAAAAAATAAGCAAAAGTTGGAGTCCCGCACTTGACATAAAAGCTTCAAGTAGATCAAGACCACAAGTACACTGCTATACATAGTGACCAAAAAAAAAACTTGGAGATTGCTATGTGATTACCCAAAAGAACACAAAAGAATCATGGTGCAAGCAAGAAATCACAAAGTAAGAAATTACAGGATGATCATGCCAATTGCAAGATGATTACGCCGATTGCAAGATCATGTCCAAGAAAAGAAACGACAAAGCATGAAAATTCCAAAAAGATTTCAATCTCCAAACAGCTCAAAGGCAAAACAAGGAAAAGACAAAAAATAAAAAAAAAAAATAAATAAATAAAAGACCAAAATTCATGACTATTGAAATATGTTGTCTCCAGCCAAAGAAGAATACTTTGTTATTGAAACTTGCAAAGGTAAAAGCAAATCAGACACTATGCCAATAAAAGCGACCAAGAAAAATAATGTTGCAGTACAAAGAAGTCATCTTGACATTAGTGGAGGTAAAAGAATTCAACCGTGCCTTTGATGATTGCTTCCACGTTGGTTGACTACAATGCTTTAGTATTGACACATCAAACAAATTAAATGGCCATGAGATAGAAGATTTAATTACTTGTGTCAATTAGAAGGCTGATGAAAGAAAGTCGAATTTGGCAGAGGGAATCCGCGTAGCGAGATATACATGGGGAATAAGAGCTCGTCCTTAAATCCCTATTTATAAGTTTGGGACAGCTCAAAAATAGAAGGATTCCTAATTTGAGTGGGATTGTCCTGAATCTTGACCCATAAGCACTCTACTTTTAATCTTCGTGCATATGAGGGAATTAATTGTCAAGGTCCAAATTAAATTAAATGACTACTATAATTGTTAGCCCAGTTAAGTCAACATTCGACTGGGTTAGCTAAACATTAGTGGGATAACAGCTTAATAAACAAAATAACTAGTCATACCAAGTTAAAAAAAAACTGTGACAACTATTGTGTCGACCCATCAAAGTCAAAGTTCGACAGGGTGACGCAATTAAAACGTCAAGGTCATATGACATTCACCTGCCAAGTCAAAATTTCAATAGGGTTGACAAAACAAGGTGACCTCAACATGTTGAGTTGTTAACCACTACCATGTCAACTTATTAAGTCATCACTTGACCTAGTAGATATGGTTAAGATGAGACGTTAACACTTTTCGACGGTCAAGTCAAGGTCGAGACCTCGTCACGCTAAAACACTACAAGTCATGTATGTGACTAAGTCTCGAGGGGGCAATTTGCAGGCATTAAAAATTTAGTAATATGCCTATAAAATTAATTAATTATTTTGGGTTAAAATAAATTATTTAACCTAATTTAATTAATACTCCCATTAAAAATATTGTGGCCTAGAAGCCAAAATTAACTAAATGGGATTATATTTAACCCTTGGGCCGACCCAAATCAGTTAGTCAAAGTAAACAGCTAAATGGGCCAAGCCCTATAAAAAGACTACCAAGTCGTACATTAGCATACCAAGTCACTAAACTAGACCCAATCTGTGACTACAAGGCCCACGAAAGGGATGAAACCCGCTAGGTATTGTCAATCTTTTACTATACTATCCATAGTCCCGCTAGATTGAAATTTCAAAAACAAAGAGCAATTGATCATAATAAAGAATCAAGAGGTAAGAATAATCACATATATCAAATGATGACACTTGAGAAGGAAGTTTGAAAAAGGACATTTCCTGGATACTACAGAACTTGGGCCTGGATTTGAGTGTAAAGTGACTAATTTTCCACAAAGGATGTATTTGCCTTGACCACAATATCTGCCCAAAAACTCACTTCTACAAATTACAAAACGTCAAAGCTCAATGTGATTAATTAGTAATATGAGGTTTAGAAAGTGGGGAAATTAGCCAGGATCAGAGACTCGTGCTGATAATGTATTATGAATAAAGAGAGAGAAATGGAGAGGAGGAATAGATGTGGGGTTTCTTATTCTCGTATATGACAAATATATAGTACATGGGAGGAGGCAGGGTTTGCTAACCCTAAATACAAGAAGTAGGCTCATTACCCAAAGGTTATTGTACATCCACCTAAATATTTCATAACTGAGGACGATCATATTTGACTATTTTAGAATTTTCATGATCTATATTTTGGTCACGTACATTTAATTTACAAAATTTATAATTACATAACTAGCCTCCTGCAATGCACGGGCATATGTACAACTAGTTCCTTTATAAAAGCCTAATTTGTTACGTGACAATCATAAGGATTTCACTTCATGAATTTATTCAATGATGTAATAAAGTATTGCTGCATCATTCGATCTTGGTAGTTGATTATGGCTGTAAATTTCCTCTTCCTCTTTTTAGTAGTACTAGTTGAAGCAACTTCAACATTAGCCAATTCAACTGTCCCATAAGTACCTTTCGCTTCATCCAATTCACCTGTCCCAGAAGTACCTTCAACTATCCCACATGATCTGCTCCCAACGTTTGGAAAATGTAAAGGAGATGCGTCCCGAGCGCAATAAATATAAAACCTTACTCTAATTACTAACAGATTTTGTAGCAATGGCAAGCAAGGGTCAATCCCACAGAAAGTGTTGAATTAACTAAAGTGAATGTGTTGATTAGTAACTGGAATTGGGGGGGTGGTTGGATTATAGCTAGTAACAAAACAAGATAAAACAGATTCACCAATTAAACAATCAGATTAAAAAGACCAGTTCTTGGTTCAATCTACACCCTCACATGAACACGCATAACCAATTGTATTATTGTTTTTAACTCTCTCCTGAAATTACCAACCATAGACAGCAACAAGCTCTACTAGCCCCAATTTTCCCTTAGATAATATCTAATCAAAACAAGCTCTTTAATTAAATCTAACTGTTGGACAACCGAGAACAAGCTCTCTAGATTTAATGCAACAGCAGCATGAAGAATTAGGAAAATAGGTTGATCTAAGCAACAATCGCACAAGCTCGGACGATTTAACTTAGGTTGTGTTACCCCTAATGAAGCAAAACCACTAGTTCGCTACTAACGAATTAAGAACAACAACAATTATGGATTGAAGTCTTAATTTTAACAATAGATATAAGTTTAATCAATAAAGTAGGGCCCTTACTAAATCAAACAAACGAATATCGTAAGCAATAAATTCAAAATAACACAATCAATTTCATAGGAGAGTTAAGAATCAATGTTAATGTAGTTACTTATTGCATAGACATTGTTTTGGGTTCGAAATCCCCTTGAACCGGAATGAACAAGATCAGCTGCTCATCTTTGAAAGAAACACGTCTTATGTAAAGTTGAGCGTCCAAAACTCCGTTTTTTTCCTCCTCCTTATTATGCTATATAAGCTAGTAATTCTACCCTAAGAAAACTCTTAAAAGATAAGGAAAGAAAATAATCCACTAATATCTTTCCCTAAATGAAATAGGAAAAAGAATAAAATGAATAACTAATGTATCCAAAAGATAGTATCTCCAATAGGTCTCACCTTGCCCACCAAGTCTTCGCACAATCACGTATTCACGTCTTGATTCAGTAGCAGTAGCTCGCCAAACCTGAGGAACAATGAAAGGAACCGTTCCTCTGTTCCAGACTTTAGACAGCTCAGCACATCTATCATCTATCTCAATTTCGGATATGTTTTTTGCTGAATCGCTGAAAGCCTAAAACTCTAAAGTTGTAGAAATCCTTTTGATCTTTTCATGACCTTTTGATTCACCTTGATTGGAGCTCATACGAGGAAGATACAATCAATATACAAACCGCTATCCAATCTGTCCAAAAATCTGAATTTAGCTTTGTTTCTTCTTAACTTCTCCAATTGATACCTAAATCAAAATATAAAATAAATAAACTCAATTAGGCTTGAAATAGTCATAGAAAGCTAATGATTGTGAGAGGAAAATATAACAAATTACACTCTTATTAAAAGGTAATGGTAGTCATCGACAACCACCTTCACCTTTACCTTCCCCTCCCCCAAGCACCTACATTGACAGCTTCATCATGGCCATAAATGGCCTACCAACTTTTGCTGAATATTTAAATGCAAGACTCCTATTTTGATACCCAAATTCACATTGCTTGGTATGTGGTCCAAAATGCAATGTAGGGCTAAGGAAGATAACAGTGATCCCATATCAATATTGAATCCGAGCATCATTGCTTCTCACTTAGCTGATATAAGAGTATATTGGCCTAATTCAGAAGACATGAAGAGAGGCTCTGAGAGCATTATTGTATAACATGAGTGGAGCAAGCATGGTACAGGTACTGTGATGATATTCGATCAAAAATCAGTTCGTACAGCTTATGAAGCAGACTATTGATATCCGAGTAATGCTACAAGCTAAAGGTCAATTGACTTACCTAAAATCTCTGGTGTATGAATGTAGTCCTCATAATCAAAATGAATCAGCAGTGATATAGCACTCTATATTTACATCTTCTGATAATTCCTAACAATTATTGCATAATTCAAAAGTACTCCGATCCTTATAGATGTTTTGATCATGTGTTATCAATTAATTAATTGATTTTTGGCGAATAATTAATTAATGTTTACTTCAGGAATTCAGCCAGGAAAGACAAGGCTGACAGCTGTTGATGTTCGAGATGCCTTCAATAACAAACAGAACGTTAAAAAGCCAACTATTAATTAATTGCAAAAGTGCAGGAATAAGAACTATATTGTGGAGCTGTAATTTTGCCTCACCCGTGACACCAAGACGTTCATTGATTTCAATAAAGTTTAGACAATAGATTGTGGTGCAAAGTTTGAGTTTTGATCAACACATCTGATTGTATGTTAGACGAGTGTTCTGACCATACTAGATAGATATTAGTATGAAGAATACTTTGCAAATAAATAAAAGAACACTCTGATTCTCCCTTTGCAATCATGGTAGATTTATATTATACACATCAACTCTTTGCAATATATGTAGCTCTTGCTCTTTTGTCTTATGTGTAATAATGATACAAAAGATATAAAGAGAGCAAACGACTTTCATGTTGCACGTGCAATATATGTAACAAAGGATGTAAGATTAAGTACATGATAACCATTATATATTTCATATATATTGACAAGGACCATGTTAACTACAAATGATCGTAAGAAATTTATGTATACAATTAGTTATTTAAATTATATCATTTTAGATATTTCCTTATAAAAATCATCATATAAGGTAATTTCCATGTAAAACTCATCATATATGGTAATTGCCTGAACTTTATTGCAATCTGCAAACATTTTGGTGTCACGAGTGAGGAAAAATTGCAGCTCCACAAGATAGTTCTTATTGCCTGCACTTTTTCAATTACAGTTGGTTTTTTCATGTCATGCTTGTTATTAAAGGCTTCTTGAACATCAGTTGCTATCAACCTTGTCTTTCCTGGCTGAATTCCTGAAGTAAACATTAAGAAGTAGAATAATTCCCTTAAGAAAAAAAGAATAAATGAAAAATTCTCAAAGTAAATTTATATCTATAAACTAAAATTGAATGTTCTAAATTCTTATGAAGTTATATAGGACTCCATCGTATATGAAATTACACAAAATTTTATAGCAGGTGGCCTGATATATCAGGCGGAATGTACTGGTAGTCTTTAAAATGGTACTGGTAAGCTAAAAATTAGTACTGACGACCCAAAAACTAGTATCACTTTTTTTCACCCAATACCATTCTAGTACTGTTTTACAGTACTACTTTTTATTTGTCCAATACTCACCTGATATATCAGGCAACCTGATAAGAGAGTAATTGATGAAATCAATTGACTATTTTTTATATGAAAGTCTCAATCATTTTTAATCTAAAATAGGAAAATACTAATTTTCATTTTTCACTTTATGATTTTGACTGAAGGTTTAATTTGGTGTTATGTACTTAAGCTTATTTATAAATATTTATGAAAAGATATTATTTCTTAGTTTATATTACAGTCAAATTAAGATGAGATTTTTGTATTATATATGATGATTTCATATATTTTGGAAGTTACTCCCTTCGTCCCGCTATTACGTTTCCAAGTCAAAGTTGGCACAATAATTTAGGAGGAAAATTTTAGCCTTTTTTACCCTTGTGAAATAGAGAGAATATAATAATTGGTTGTTAGAGAGATATAAAATTAGAAGAGAGAGAGTGATTGGAGAGAGGGTGATTGGAGAGAGAAAAAAGAGTTTTTTATTGTATTTTTTAGATAGTGGAGGAGTAATTTAGGGATGTTATGGGGGATTATTTGGTTTGGAAAAGTAATGGTGGGACAAAAATTTTGGTGGTTTGGAAACATAATAGTGGAACGGAGGGAGTATAATTTCCTTTTTTTTGATAGAAATTTTTTTTAATACATGGGGTGCTCTGGGATGGGTAAAAACTAATGTACTTGGGAAGGAGTGAAGGAAGGCACATATAGGAGTTTGCTAGGCCTTCATACAAAGTCATTTTGAACTTATATAAATGTATATATACTTTTTCTTTATATATCAAGAGCAGGGGCGGATGCAGCTTACATCCATTGGGGTCAGCTGCCCCCTACCCCATTTGTGTTGTACCATGTGTGCTACCTAAACCCAATCATTTGCCCCCAACACCTAAGTATGTATGCCCCCATTTTACCCAGTTGGCCTAACTTTAAAAGAAATAAAAAGCCAAAAAGTTAAAGGACATCTACTTTCTCGGGAGTTTCCATGCCTTTGGTTTCTACATTTTTTTTTTCCGAGGAGAGACAAAGAATGAAGAGGGGTAAAAGCTTTCAAGCACTTTAGTTCCCCTGCCTTCCTCTCAAGTGTCAGCTCTTAAATAAAAATTGGACATTTGTATTGGTGCTTTTATAATATTTTCTTTCAATTTCCTTTAATGATTTGTTAACTTTCGTCTTTTGGGTTCTTGGTTTTGTTGGTATCTATAGTGTCTTGAATTTAATCTAAATGTTGCATCTTTCTCGTTTTGTTGTCATTGGCAATTTTTATTTTTATGTTAATTATTATGGCTAACTCATTTGAACTTAATAAAGCGAAACTGAAGTCGAACTGAATAAATGGTATATATGAGTGAAAAAGAACATTCATAATAACTGAATTAAACAAACTCTAAAGCTAAATTGAATTGAAAACATGGTGGTAACTAGGAAATGAACAAAAGCCTAATGGAGTGAAGTTTTGCTCTTTTTTTTTTTTTTTTTTTTTTTGGAAAATGGTTAGCTTCATTCCATCTCCAAAAAAGGATATCAAGGTGATACCCCTTGGTGGTTAATTACAGAGTTTATAGGAATCAATTCAATTCCTATACCTGAGCTAATACATTCTACCTCATGAAACCACCTACTACAATCTGAAACTAAAGAGCTAAAAGAAAATACAGAGCAAAACCCAAGCAACAGTACGTAGAACTATGTGCTTACAGCCTCCCTCTTATACTTGTAGTATCTCACATACACATTGAATTTGATCTGGTTGACAATCTGTTCCATGGTTCTTTCCTTGCCTTCAAAAATTCTTTTATTTCTTTCATACCACAGATCATATACAGCTGCTTGTAAAGCTGCTCTCCTCATCTTTTGCTTCATGGCTTTCCCTCTCACCTTTTGCCTGAACCAATTTAGTTCATCATATAAGTTCATTGGTGGTCTAGTTATCTCCATCCAAGACAATACCCTGGCCCAAACTTGTGTTGACAGAGGACATGTAAAGAATAAGTGTTTAACATTTTCAGAGTTTCTGCAGCAGAGCACACATCTATTCGCCATATGCATTCCCCTTTTTTGCAAATTATCGTTGGTTGGTAGCTTAGAGTAAGCTGCCATCCAAGTGGTAATTCTATGCCTAGGCACCCCCATTTCCTCCCAAATTATTCAGAACCACCTACACTTCTTACCTCTGTCTCTGATCAGGTCATAAACCTCCTTGACACATAGTTTCCCCTTCTCTCCCCATGATTGCATCTGTGTTGCAGCCTTTCTCTTTCCTCCACACTTATCTACAAACACATCTCTCACATATAGAATCCTCTTCCATTGCCAAGTATCTCCTTGCCTAGGATCAATGCTCCAGATATCACTCCCCTTGAGCTTGTAGTGCTGGATCCAGTCTGTGAGCAGACTTTTCTTACCCCATGCTATTACCCAAATCCATCTTAACAAGAGTGCTTTATTCCAAGAGAGTGCTTCCTTTACATTCACCCCACCTTCTTCATGTGGTTTACACATCTGATCCCAACTAACAAAAACCATCCTCCTCTTATTTGTAGCATTCCAAAAAAATCTCCTACAGATTCTATTTACCTCATCCATCACACCAACAGGTAGTAGAAAGGCAGAGCACCAGAAATTATTAATGCCAAATATAACAGAGTTCAAAAGTTGGACTCTTCCAGCATAGCTGAGAAGTTTTGTTGCCCAATGGTTAGTATGTCTCCTCAGTTTATCTATTAATGGTTGGCACATAAACTTAGTAAGTCTAGTTGTACTCAAGGGTACACCTAAGTACCTGAAGGGGAGGTGGCTTTCCACAAAGCTAGTATGTTGCAAAATCAGCTCCTTGACTTCACTCATGACTCCACCAAAATAGATGTCTGTTTTTTGAGGGTTAGGCATCAATCCAGACATAGCAGCAAAGGATTTTAAAGAGTTAACCAAACACATTACAGAGGGGAGGTCACCTCTTGAGAACATTAAGAGATCATCTGCAAATGCCAAGTGAGTGATCTTCAGTCTGCTGCACTTTGGATGGAATTTAAATTCTTTGCTGCTCCTCACTGTTTTGAACATCCTAGAGAGGCCTTCCATACAAATAAGGAATAAGTATTGGGACATGTGATCCCCTTGGCGTACACCTCTTTTACCAGCAAAGTAGCCTTCAATTTCACCCTCCACTTTAATTGAGTATGTTGGTGAAGAAACACAAATCATAATCCATTCCCTAAATAAGTCTGGGAAACCCAACACTTTCAGCATGTTATCCAAAAAACTCCATTCTACACTATCATAGGCTTTTTTGATGTCTACCTTCACCATAACTCTGGGGAGATACATGCTCTATCATACTTGTGCATGAGTTCATTAGCCAAAAGAACATTATCAAATAAACTTCTACCACTTGTGAAGGCAGCCTGCTCCTCTCCAATGATACAAGGCATAACCTCCTTCATTCTCTCTGCCAAAATTCTTGTAATGGTCTTGTACAGGACAGAACAGCATGATATAGGCCTAAATGCAGTGACACTATCTGGTGTTTCAACTTTTGGGATGAGAGAGATGATGGTGGAGTTTAGTTGCTTGAGCATTCTTTTTTTTGCAAAGAAATCCTTGATAGCATAACATACATCCTCTCCAACAACAGGCCAAGCAGCCTTAAAAAATCCAGATGAAAATCCATCTGGACCTGGGGCTTTGTCCTCAGGTGTGGAGAACAAAGCAGCTTTAATCTCAGCTGAAGTGATTGCTCTGCATAGGATCTCCTTTTTCTCTTCTGGTACACATGCTCCTCTGAACTCCTGCTCATCAAATCTCTCAACTTTCGTTGCTTGCCCTAGTAATTGCTTGTAGAAATCAAGGAAGGCTTCTGTGACTGCAGTATGCCCTCTCTGTAAATCTCCATTTAAGTCCTTGATGCTACCAATTTTGCTATGCACTCTTCTTTCGGCTATCCTTGCATGGAAATACCCTTCATTTTCATCATTCAGCTGTATATCATTTATTTTTGCCTTTTGTCTAATAGCACTCTGTTCTGCCCTCTTATACCTCATATAGACTGCTGCTCTCTCCTTCTCTTCAGCTTGTAGTGCACAATTGTGAGGATCATCATGCAGATCCTTCTGAATCTCTTCCCATTTTTTAAAGCTGTCAGCTCTTCTTTCTGCAAGAGCGCTGAACTCTCTAGTATGCAGCCTCCTCAACTGGGGCTTCAATTTCTTTAGTTTTTCAAAAACTCTATACATCATACATCCCTTGACAGGCTCTTGCCATACCTGCTTCACAACATCAAGAAAAGAGGGTGAGTAAGACCAACGATTCATATATTTAAATGGCTTTTTAATACCAGCGGTTCCAATGGCAATGTTAGCTAGGCATGGTGAGTGATCAGAAACCCCAGGCGCCATGAACTCAGCAGTGATAGTAGGCCCACCCAGCATCCAGTATTTATTCACATCAACCTATCCAGCTTGCTTTGCACACTATCCCTCCCTTGTTGTTTATTTGACCATGTGAAAAAGAACCCAGTTGATGGAATATCCACCAGACCAGTAAGGTCAATACAGTCTTGGAACTCAGTGATATCTTGGAGGCAAGGAGCAGTGCATGAATCCCTTTCTGCAACAGCTAAAGTGACATTAAAATCACCCATGACCATCAAAGGTAGAGATACTCCACACCATCTATCAAAGTCCTTCCATAACTCCTTTCTAGCAACTCCATCATTATGGGCATATACAAATATAATTCTACACTAGAACTGAGATTCAATGTGCAGGACATCACAAACTACTGCTTGATCAGTAGTATCTCTAACCACCAGCTTGATGTTAATAGGGTTCCACAAAACAACAATCCTACCATTATAATGATGAGAGTGATTACTCACCATCTGATATCTGCTACAAACTATCCAATTTCTGAAGTTTATTACATTTTATTTTTGTCTCCAAGAGACCCATCAACTCAATTCTATATCTGGTCAGAAAGGATTTAACCTCCTGAACCTTATTGGGGTCGTTACAACCCCTTATATTCCAACTTGCAACTATCATTTTGGAGGAGAAAGTGGTACCTCATCTCCAGAGTCATCATCTCCAAGCATCACCTCTCCCATAAGTTGAAAGAAGGACTTAACTGCACCTTGGTTAGCCTTAGATTCTCGGTTTCTCTCCCTGCAGGTAATAGGAGCAGAAGACACTTTCTTAGCATGAAAAACTTGTATGTGTGTAATATGCAAGATTCATTAATCTAATTTGATGTATTTAGTTCTTAATTCTCATTGACATCACATTTAAGATAAACTTGTATCAATCTTAATTTCCAACTTGAATGTCGTTCATGATATGCGTCTCAACAAAACAAATGAGGAGATTCACTAAAAAGGGTTACTTTTTGATAGAAAATAGTGAGTTTGTAGATAGTCTTTTTATTTTATTTATTTAACTAACACTTTGATAAATTTTCACAAGAATAGGGTGAGTTTTTTCAATAAACAAAGGCGAGTTTTTACATCAAAAAGTGTAAGTTTTTGATACGCATCGCCAAAACAGATGATGAGCACGACTGGGTGAAAAATTATTATTTTACTTTGCCCCCAACAAAAATATTTCCTGAATCCGCCACTGATCAAGAGTACTATAGGAATATATTTTTATAAAAAATTTTGTAGATATCTTATGTAATCCATATCCTACCTAGAGGCTAATGGCTTCAATTTGGATGCGAGCTAATTAATTTTTTGATTAAACTAAAAATAAATAAACTTAGTGAGATTGGAAAAAGATGGAAATAATAAAAGATTTTGGTGTGACTTTCATTTTGGTGTTGTATTTTTTTGTTACAAGATTGAAAAATCTCATGCCGTATATTGTGTAGCAATATAGTTTTGGCAAGTATATATTGTAATGTATTTTCCTTAATTATAGCTTTGCTGAAATGTGAGTGCTTTGATAGTTAGCCAAGAGTCCAATGCTCAAGCAAGTTAAAAGTTAATTGGTGGAAATTAATGAGATGGCTTGGTTTGGATTTTACTTGCCACTCAATATAAAATATTCTACCAATATATATATATATTCAGGTTTAGGTGCGAACTAAACTTATATGTGAACTGTGTGAACTTGAAATTTAGGCTATCCAATTCAAAAATGAAGGGCTAAGATTCAGCCCATATAAGTGATGAACGTGCATGTTATGGGTGATGAATTTCGAAAAGTGATTAATATACATTTTAAGGGTGATGAATCTACATAATCCTAAAAA
>BSSO01000389.1:0-35121 GCA_030267885.1 Mesembryanthemum crystallinum
TATAGATAATCCAATTAGGATTAGGATTTCTATTTTTCAAGTCATGTAATTGCCTATATAAAGGCGCCTTCATTCATTAATAAAACACAGACTTGAATATTGAAAATTTGAGATTTATTCTCTTTGAGTTTTTCTTAGTTTCTGTGTGATTCTAATTAAATCTCCGGGTTTTGCCTTATTCACATCAATTTGGTATCAGAGCATAGTTTCTGTACCTTTTTTCACATCAAGTTGTGTCTCCTCAACACAGTTTGCTCTACTAATGAATGGTCAACTTACACCAAGAATCCAAGGAAAGAGAGGATTGAGGTAGGGGGACTGAATATCCCCTCTCCTCTTATTTCTAGGCATGGAATACATGTCCAGGATACAACCTCCCCCTCACTTGTCTCCAACTCGCTGATGTAGTTCCGCTTCCTCCTACCATTCACCAGCTTAAAGAAGGGTCTAGAGCTGATATCGCCCTCCTTAGCCTATTTGAACTTCATCTTTTGCCTCTGACTCTTTTCTCTCTCACTAGAACCTCCTCCAATTCGTTCTTTATCAAGTGGGAAAGTGACAGCTCCGGTTCAGGCAGTTAAGCAGCTGAAGAAACGAGTCCAAGTGAGTATCCAAGCTAAGGCAGGGGAGAAGATCAAGCAAGAGGACAAGGACTGGTCATGAACCTTTTTGTTTGATATTTGTAATGAATGTTTGAGGCGGCCCTACCTAGTAGGTAAACCTCAAACATTCATGGATGAAGTTGTGTAAATTTCTTTCCTGCTTGTAGCTTTCTTTTGCAAACTGAACTGGGACACTGTGCTTGTATTGAGCTCTGTTTTTTGGTGATATAATATATTTCTCATTTTCACCAAAAAAAACAAAAAAAAAGGAGAGCATACTTGACACAGAGCCACGCACCCCAAGCCTCTCCCCTGCAAACTGGACCACATTAAAGTCCCCGCCTAGAACCCATCTAGGAGAGCACAAATTTATATACTTGCCTTCTTTGTGGCTAAAGTGGCAAGGGCTTTTACTGATGTTTCTTTGACTACTGTCCAGTTTAACTGGGCTACTAAGTAACTAGTGCTAATTATGGACTTATTGTCCTTTTAGGCTGTACTGGTTCTTTGCTTTTAAGGCAAATCCTTTTATCATAACATAGGTCATATCATGACTGGTAAAATTAATTGACGTATGATGTCCTGTATGTTGTTTGTGCTGGTAAAGTACTAGTTTTATTTTGATATGCGTCTTACTTGGTTCCCACCTGAAAGAGTTACTCAATGCTACATAGCTTTTGTGCCATGTACCAATGGGAGGTCTACAAACCATTTCCATTAATAGGCCAGCTTTAAGGTGGATCTTCTATTGAAGCAAAACATCTTGATTCTTGGTAAGGAACTACAAATGTTCAGACATGTACTATTCACAGTCCTTCCACTTTGCTGTGCTACTGTATGACTTGGCAGTCAAGGCCTTGAAAGTCTTGGCCATTGATAATTATGCACGTACAAGTGCAGTCCAGCTATCCTTTTTATGACATCCTTATCATGTGCTGATAGTAGCCAATTAATAGGATAGCATTAATGCAAAAAGAGTAAGAACTTGTTGAATTCATCAATTTTCGGATGGTACTATGTGTCCCTTTCTGTTTCCTTTCTTTTCCTTTGGTTATGTATTTTACTGTTTTTGTGTCCTATATTCCTCTCATTTATCAAAGCCATTTAATCTGTTTGCTTTGAAGGTTGAAAGTATTTTTGCTGATATCATGCATATTTTGTTCATGTTGCTTTATTTGTTGAAGACGTTGCTTGCCTTCTGAATATTTTCGCCAGTTTTGCTAGTTGAAGAAAGATATTGATAAAGTTTATACTGTCCTTTTCCCCTTGTTCCTTGATTAAGAATTTGCGCAATATGGATGGCATTGTCTCTACTGGATGCAGGCTAGGCATGTATGGCAACCAAGGTCAAAGGTGGTTGCCAAGCTAATGGGGAAAGTGGAACTTCTTCAAAACAAATTTACGTACTGCCGTCCTTCTCTTGTCGCAAGAAATAATATGCGGTTTGCATTTAAGCTTGCTAGAGATGCTATTGTCTCTCAGAAATCGAGGCCTGCGGAGTCTAACCATGTTATGAATTTGAAGGAGACTTGTGTGATCTGCCTGGAAGAGGCTGATCAGGATAAGGTATTCACTGTAGATGGCTGTCTGCATAGATACTGTTTTACTTGTATGAAGCAGCATGTTGAAGCAAAGCTACATTATGGGATACTACCCAGATGTCCTCATGAAACTTGTAAATCTGAGCTCAATGTTGCTAGCTGTGAGAAATTCTTGACACCAAAGCTAATTCAAATACTGAAGCAGAGGATTAGAGAAGCATCTATACCTGTTGCTGAAAAAGTTTATTGCGCATATCCCAAATGCTCCGCACTAATGTCAAAAAGTGAACTTTCTGACTTCACAAGGGAAGAAAATGTTAGGGAAAGAATGTTTGGAGCCAGAAAATGTATGGAGTGCTATGGTCTCTTCTGTGTCAATTGTAAAGTCCCGTGGCATAAAAATAGGACTTGCGCAGAGTATAAGAGGTCAAATCCATTTCCACAGCCTGAAGAAGCAAAGCTTAAGTCACTTGCGACAAGGAATTTCTGGCGCCAGTGTGTGAAATGCAATCATATGATTGAACTCGCTGAAGGTTGCTACCACATGACTTGCAGGTACTTTTTACTTGCCCCTTCTATATTCTCTTTTGTGAATTATCCTTTTGGCATGGCAGATGTCATTCTATCCTGAATATTGCTAGGAGGAAAAGTTGGTTAAATTGATCAATGAGATGTCACCTCACAGAGGTCCATGCTACTTCAAGGAGGCACAAAGGACGATGTAATAGGGTTTTGAATCCAGGGCACAATTCCAACCCACCTTCTAGGAAGGGTTGGGAGGAGTATTGCAATCATGTGCTATGGATAAGGGTATATAGCAATACAATACACATTAATAATGTCATCAACTATAAGCACTGATACAACTCCTAATTACAACCATGCTAAAAACTCCACACTGCGATTTAGGCCTTGCTTTACCATCTGCCATCGAATTAGCACTCCTTCATTTATAAACAACCTCTAGCCTTGGCCATTGCGCTTGCAGTAAACAAATGTAATTGAGAAGAAATCTCACTCTCCATGGCCCTCCCTCACTTGAATTACACCATTGAACTGCGTTAAGGGAATCAGATTCAATCGTTAAGTCAAAACAAGCTAGCCATCCTTGCAGGCTTTACCTACATGAAGCTGAAATGGTTTTATTTTTATTTATTAGGATATGATATGTTGGCTAGCATTAATACTTGACTACTCAAGGTACATTGAAACCGTCTTTCAAGAGCAGGGGATTTCCTTGCCAAATTCATATAATCATTTTATGCTCTTCAATTCCGGGCATGGGCATGAACTAGGTAGCATATTTTGCAAGAAACTTGTAATTGACCTGCGAAAAATAAACAGAAACTTCCTTGCCTGGAAGTTTGTGATGGTCCTCTTCAATTTTCCCCTCTCCTTACCTCAATTTTGCTGATATAAGTGAACTTGAACAAGTTAGCCTTGCCTGAAACTGAATTTAGTTGAGTTTCTCCTTATCCCATTTTAAATGCCTGAACATGCGCGAACTTGAACAAGTAACTTTATCTTAGTTATTGTAAAATTAAAGCAGATGTTTAAGGGCAGTCAAAGGTTTCAAAGCGAAACAAAAAGAATTATATTATGCTCTCAAATATGAGATTATTTCAGCAGGCTACAGGCACTTTTAATTATTTAAACTTCTGTTTGGACTCTTGATCTCAGTCATGGATTTGTCCCTGTTCTTGTAGTTCAAAATCCCTTGGCATTTATTCATCTCATCTCAGCACATATCACTGTGGTTGCTCAAACATTTAGTCCCCCTCCCTTCAAAAAAATAAAACAAGAAACAAAGTTTCTTATGGTATTTTAAAATAGCACAAGGTATTTGTCATTCTGGTTGTGATTCTGAAGGAATAGCTGTCATCGTTTATGCTAACATGCTTGTGTTCAATGACAGATGTGGGTGCGAATTCTGCTACACTTGTGGAGCTGAGTGGAAGAACAAGAAGGCTACATGTACATGTCCACTTTGGGATGAAGAGCATATTTTGTTTGATGAGGCAGATTTTGATGAAGATGAAGATGAAGATGACGATGACGATGATGATTATGACTACGATGATTATGACTCCAATGAATCTGACTTTGATTTGTAGTAAACAGTTATTATTTACTTTGTTAAAGAAACAGCTGTGTGCTATCCGGACTTCGTTTTCTCCTTGTAATTGAGAAAGAAATGAGTTGGCATGCTGAAATTGCGAAAAATGATTTTGTCTTCAAGTCTTTCGTTGCTTTCTGGTCCTTGCTTGCTACTTCCTCCGCACAATCTCATCTCAAGGAAGGTGCTGAATAGAAACATAGAACTGGTATTGTTTCCTGCTTCTCGGAAATGTGATGCACCATATTGATATGTTAATGATGAAGTGCAACACAAGCACAAATTATAGTGGATTACAAGGTACACGGGTGGAAAAACGTCTGCCTTTCAAGCGGAAAGAACCTACGAGCTTCACCTTCCTCGCCCATTGTCACACTCTCTCTCTCCTTTCTTCTGACTGTACACAAAAATCTTCAAACGCCATTGCCGACCTTGCCTTACCATCACCAATAACCCAGTTAGAGGACTTGAAGAAGTGGTTCCATCCTTTCCCTAAGCTCTGCCAGATACGGGAGACTTTGAAAACTGACCTTGTTACCCTTCCCACTAAAGGATGAACTCTTACCAATTAGATGAACCTTATCATGACCCTCATTGTCACCTCACAGGAAATTATTCATAATTTGGTTCATGCTATTTAGGGTCTTGACCGGAGGATTGAGACATTATAGATACTAGTAATTAGGAATGGCGCCAAGATTTGCCTTCACTAAGCACGGTCTTCTAGCTTTAGAAAGGAAATTAGTTTGCCAAGAAACCAATTTAGCTTGCATTTTCTCAGTTATAAATTTAAGGTCTTTATGAGTGGGTCTTCTGTGTTTGATTGTGAGTGGGAACCCAAGGTAAATACCGAGGTCATTACAAACCTTGACACCTAGAACTTGTTCAGCAACCTCAAACAGGATGAGCTTGCTTTTCTCACAATTCACCTTCTGCCCTGAAGCTTGGCAGAAGATGTCCATAACAGAAGTGATGTTTTCAAGGTTCTCTTTGATGACTTCCCCAAAGAATAGAAGGTCATTTGCAAACATAAGATGGGAAATACTTGGTTTCTTTATCCCCTCCCTAAAGGGTTTCGAAGACCCCTTGTGCCTGAAAAGTTATTCTCGTCACATGTCTCATGAATAATCTTATAAATGTGCTCCATGCATATAACGAAAATATAGGGGGAGAGGGCATCTCCATGCCTTATGCCTCTACAAGGGTAGAAGTGGTCAGTCAATTGCTCATTCACAAGCACTGCATTAGACATAGAGGATATACAGTTTATGATCAAATCAACAGTTACAACATCAAGGTCAATAGACTTGGGGCAATACCTAATGAAACTCCAATCCGGCCTGTCATAGGCCTAATCAAGGTCCATTTTCATCGCAAAAAAGATTTTAGCCCCTTTAGTGTGCCATGGAGTAACTTCGCTAGAATAACTTTTCAGTCACTTATTTTGATACCGGATATCCAAATTTGAAAATCTCGATCCATGACTATTTTGTTTATTCACCCCTAAGAATGCCTATTTTGTTTTTGTTAAAATTGTCAATTTCACTTTGTTTAGCTGTTAAAAAAAAACATTTATATTGTAAAACACATTTTGCAAAAAAAAAAAAAAAAAAGCAAAAAAAAAAAAGCCCTTTGAAAACAAACGGTAAAATACAATAATATCGATAATTACCAATCCTAGCAACTTCTTCACAAGTGAGCAACTGCACCGTTTAAGCATACAACTTCAAATGAAATGAGCGTACAACTTCAAATGAAACAAGCATACAACTTCAAATCAAATGAGCTAATGCATTGTTCGCTAGGTAGGTCACAATATATTAATATCCAATAGATAACAAGCAAGCACCTAGCATATTTAGTTTCTGCAACTAGAAATTTCACACAAATAGGTTGATTAGGTCGGGATTATTAAAAGATAAAATGATTGATTGGACTACCAACCACAAGCTTAAGCTTTTAGTTGAGATGATTCCTTCACATGGTATAAAAGCTTAAGAGATCATGCGTTCAAATCCTGGCAATCCATTAGCTCCTACAGTAGAGTTTACTGTTATAGTTGACCAAGATAAAATGATTAATTGGACCTCCAACCATCACTTCGGGTTTAGGTTATCAACAAGTTGGTCTATTTCAAGTTTTGGGTAATAAAATCACGTTAAAATCCATTGTTTTCTGAGTCTGTTTTAGAGTCGGTTTTTTTGGGTCGGTTTGAGCTCATGTCAAATTTTGACAGGTCTCACTACAGTTGCTTATTGATGTATAGGAATACGGGTCATGATGCTAGCTAGAGAAGTCTGTAGATGTACATTTACATGGTCTTTTTTTTTGGTAGTCTTAGCCCTTGTTCCATTCAACTAAATGTTACAGAACTAAACTAAACTGAATGAACAATACCATATGGGAGAAAATGTAATTTGCATAGTTGAACTGTGCAAAGCAAAAAGGGAAGTCAATTGAGAACTTCTGTAGAAAATAGTGGTTCAGCCTAAGAGTTTTCCACATTCCTTGGAGACATCAAAGTGCAACCAGAAGCTCACACTCACTAAATGTTAGCAACTATCATCTACAGTGCAAACAACTGCAGTATCAAAGCTATTAGCATTGCCATCTTCAATCCAAGAAAATCTTCCTTTACGAAACTGCCAAGACTGAACAGAATCAGAACAACATTAGAGATGGAGGTCATAGTTGGCTTCCATCCCCCATATACTCAACAGAAACTACTTAACTCTGCTTAAGAAAATACTGCAATTCAATAGCTAAACCCAGATAACACAATTAAGCACATCAAGAGTAATAGGAAAAAGAGGAAGGTTGGATCTATGGAGAAAATACTGAGCAAACAAAAATATGCAGAAAATTCATTATGTTTGTCACTGGCAATATATAGTTTTTCTTTAGCTGTGTAAAACTGTTGGTTGTATCTTTCTACAACCAGGCCTTTGTATACCTGTCAAAGTATATTCCAGCTTCTGAAACTCATTTCCGAATTGAAAAAAGTCTAGTGTGAATGCAGTTTGAAGTAAAACCATGTAGACTTGCAAAGATGAAAACAGAATTATATACTCAATATCTGTAACTCTCCAAGATACTTCTCGCTCCTCTTGATACACCTAAAGAGATGCTGCTAATAAGCAATGCTGTTTTAGGGTAATCTGGTGAAGAAAAGGGTTCGACTCAAAGAAGCATGCCTAACATATCAGAAAATGAACATATATCATCAATGGAAACAACTAAACTACATGAAGAGATATTTGTAAGGTTGCTTGACCTCTAGCTCTTCATTTTTATATTTAAACATTTATCCTTTTTATGTTTATCATTCTAACTTTCAATCAAGGAAACACATTTCTTCTATCATTACCATTGATCGATCAATATGTTAAGACTTCTTGACTTATATGCTTACTAGCTGTTGCCCCATAAGTTGGTTTTTATTAACAATTTATATTAATCAGTGGCTAAAGATTAGTAATTGCCTTGTGAATCAGAGCAAGAAATTACAGAAGTATCAAGGATCGAATATGTGACAATCACTATTAAAAACAAAACTACCAAGAACTCTAGTGTTATCACATATTACAGTAAAACGATCAAGAACAAGCCAAAGTATTGTAACATAAGTTCTAGTGAGGGGTACATTACTCAGTTTCTATCCTAGGTCGTTATTTAGACATAAGATGAACACAATATTGTGATGCAATTCAAAATACAAACACAAACTCCCTCATAGGAGTGATAGCATTAGAATCATACGCAGGCCCGGCCCTGGACCAGGGCAACCATCCCAGTGCCCAAAAAACAAGGGGGCCTAACACCAGGCTTAGTCGCTGTGTTTGTTTCTGCTGGATGCTGCTGGTTCCTTATGCTGATGCAGCTAGGTCTTGATAATGATTATGTTAAAGGTATATAAGATACCCTCATTAGGAGGTGAACTTAGACAGCCTAAACTAGGTTCTATATATGTTGCCACCCTTTGAGTAAATTTTTGGTATTATGTCTCTTTTGCTTTATGTAAGTTGTACTCCCTCCGTTTCATTTAAATTTTTACGATTTTGGTGCGTTTCATATAAATCTTTACATGGCCCAAAATGGAAAAGGTTTTTTAAGTTAAGTTACCTAAATACCCCTCTCCACTCACCCTCATTATTTCTCCCAATCCACTTGCCCTCCATTATACAAAGGCATTCTTAGAAGTTAAGGATCAAAACAAACTTCCATATTTTGCATGTAAAAGTCAAGCGTAAAGATTTAAATGAAACGGATGGAGTTATTGAATAAAGCCTTGATTTGTACCTACATATTAATGAAGCTTTTCATAAATTCTTTTTTATTTTAAAAAGAAAAAATTATTCTCTTCAGGGGACCATGGTGTAATTGCCCTAGGGCCTACGAAAGATCAAGAATGGCCTTTATTATAAGTTTGAGATAATTCTTCCAGAATAAGCTTTTTGCCCTCATGTTCATACTCTGATAGCAAACCATTATTCCTCGGTTGCCTGATAGAAACCAAGGACTATTGCTATACAAATGTGAATATGTTTTCTAGGATATTAAAATATGCAAAATTACCAAATAATATAACAGGAAGCAAGGTCCTTAACCCCCACAAATATCTCCTACATAAACAGGCTGCAAGAAGTTCAGGCTTTGAGATTGACACCACGTATAATAGGAAGCAAGGCCACGAACCCCCCCTAATATCTTCTACATAAACAGGCCGTAAGAAGTTCAAGCTTTAACATATAAACCTCGGCGTTTATAATACAGTAGCTCACTAGGAGCTCCACAACCACCCATTAAACTGGGATCTCACAATAAACAGAGCATATGCCAACACCTTCAGTAAGTACTCAAAAACATTTGGCCCCAAGACACTCCATCAAGAGTTTGCCATATTTATTTTACACTCTAGGTGACGGTTCTGACTTCTAACTGACAACCGTCTCCTATAGGGGAGTATATGCGACGGTTCTGACTGACAACTATCGCCATTACCCCCCATAGGCTACGGTTCAACCATGGAACTATTGCCTATTCGTTTTAGCATATATGGNAGAGAACATATATAATTATATACTAATGTCATGATAATTCATTGTAAATAGCCATGATTCCCGATTTGCCTACATTAGATACTACTCCCTCCGTCCCACCATTACGTGGACATTGTATGCATTACACTGTCTAACTCAAACACATATTTTTGTACTATTTATTTCCAAAAAAATACATAAATAACACCCATTTATCTCCACCATCAATCTATTTACCCATTTTAATAATTATTTTTCTTTATTTTTTTCTCTACATATCAAATTTTACCATTTCTTTAGCTTTAGAGTGAATAGTACAATGTCCACGTAATGGTGGGACGGAGGGAGTACTACCTTCGTTCACTGAAAAATTTATGTTCTGATTTTGTAAAGTCAAAAGTTTCAAATTTTAAACATTAATATGTGAAAAAGTATAATGATTTAATTTTTTATTAGTTTTTGAATTTATACAAGTACAATTATTCATGGTCAAAGTATGTTGAATGCCGTGCAAAGTTCAAGCATAAAGATTTTAGTGAAACAGAGGGAGTATTTATTTTCTACTCTCTTTATCATGAATAACTTTGTAAAACGGGTAGTCAATTTTTGAATTTAGTACTGTAGTTTTGTTGTTTGATTTATTTCGTTCTGCTGAGTGATAAACAAAAGGTATTTGATTGGACTACTTCTTCCGTCTCAAAATAATTGTCGCTTTAATTAACTTTTTTTGCCTCAAAATATTTGTCGCTCTATAAGTCCAACATAACATTAAATGCTCATTTTCCTAATTTGCCTTTGTGGTTTATTACTATTCACTTTCCAATGCACCTAGTTCCAATTAATACAAGGGTAGTGGAGTCAAATTGATTTTAACTACCTTTAGTTTAATAGTCTCCTTAATATGTGCGCATTAACCTTAAGCAACCGTTATTTTGAGAAGGAGGGAGTATATCATTATGATGATTTGATGAATAATCAAATTGTAAGATCGAGTCATGTATGCAATTCAGGATGCTAGTTATGCTTTTGTTGATGAGTTGCCTTGTCACAAAGGATTTTAGAGCATTTGATTTAGGGGAAATATAAATGAAGAAATGGAAGGGAAAATGGGGAGAGTAGTTCAAAAAATTCCGTTTATGTTAAGTAATTTTTCAGTTACGTTTAGTAATTTTTTAAATAAAGACCATACATCTATAAATGAAATCAAATTCAACAAAGTAGAGATCTAAAATATCAACTTACATTCGAAAATAAAAGCTACCTAGCACTTGATATGACGATCCCGAACGGCTTTCTCGTAGGCCATGTTTCCCACAATATAGCCTTTTTGAGAAAGATCTTGCTAGACTTGATAAATGCAACGCAGACTACCTCTAAGGCTCTAACTGGGAAAAAGAGAAGGCGGATAAATAAATAGTCAATTAAAAGTCAAAAATTGTACAAGGGATGATTGTCTATGCTTAAGTTTTTATTGTTATCTTGTTCAGTTGTTTTTCTTATTCTTCTTCTTATCAAATTTTGATAATAAGATATGCATAATTTAGACTTAATAAACTTACAACTTACACTTCCTCTGGCCCCCCCATTAACCCTACCTAAGACCCATATGGATGACATAAACTGCAAAAATGTGCGACGCAACACCAAGAGTAGAACCCGTCACTATTTTTGACAACCCTCGATGTTAACCTTATAGATCCGTCGATTGCCATTATTTCCTATACTTTGAGGCAAGTAAACTTACAACTTATAAGGAATTATTGTTCATACTTCATAGTACGGATCAAGAGAACACATGAAAAATAACTAGTAATATTAAACGAGGTCTTCAACTTTATGATGAGAAATTATCTCTACAAGTGTAGTCACCTATTTTAGTAAATCCGCCTTGATTAAGAGTTATCCTCATTTCAAAGAAAATCATCTATGAGAATGAACCGATTCAACCAAAAGTTTAAACTCATGGTTGGAGGCCCTATCAAATATATATCCCCTAATACGCCCCTTCACGCGAATGCCCTTTGGGCTGAAGCGTGGATCTTCTCAACTATAGGAGAAATCTCAACTATAGGACCAGGGGGTCGCCAGTATTTGAATTCAAGACCTCTTAGTCACTGAAACACTACCATGTGAAGGAATCGATTCAACCAAAAGCTTAAACTTATAGTTGGAGACCCACTCAAATATATATCCCCTAATAATCTAAAATAAATTCACTTGTCACTTTATCAAAGGAAAGAGCACCCATGCAATCCGTGGCCTCCTTTACCAGTGCAAAACCCCAAACCCCCCCCCCCCCCCCCCCCCCCAAAAAAAAAAAAGCTACCTAGTCAATCATATGTTGCACATACACGAAAATTGGAAACAGGTATGCAAATATGGACCATTTTTCTTCTTCTGAAGATGGTAATGAGGAGCACTCTTAGGCCGACCCCTTTCGAAATAAAGGCCGGATATGGGCCATACGACCATACAAAGAATACACAAGAACACAAATTTCTATGCTAATAAGAACCTAACAAAAACATAAAATTATGTAATTCAGATGTCGTGTTCGGTATCCAACATGAGATACGCAACCTCATGAACACGTCCATGCATTCGAGTATATCAGTTCTCATTCTTTGATAAGAATATTGAACAGTTACAGCAGCTTCATTAAATCTAGCTCAGGGATCACAATGAGCATCATCACTGCAAATCATGCAGTTCCTCCCAAAATCAAAAAACTAGGCATGAGCAAATTAGTGCTAAATACATAACTTCAGTGGAAGTCCTGTTCCCTCTTCTTCCAGCTTCTGCGAAACTAATCTGCAATCCATATTCAAATACAACCAAATCTGCAATCCATATTCAAATACAACCACATAATTCGCGCATAAAAGACTAGTTTCGCATTCAGATTTTCAGTATTACAACTCCAAACACATTACTTTTAGGCAACACTTCGTTCTTCCATTCAATATAGGCATTCAAATGTGCCAAGTGGTTGTGTAACTAAACTAAATGTGAAGTTCAACCAAGAACAAGCAGCTTCCAAAATGCCAGAAGAAAAGTTACAGAAGAAAAAAAAAATATAAATAAAATTCGCCTCTTCCAATGTTGTGATGGGCTGATGAGGCTATATAACAGAAGTTCCTCAATAGTAAAACATAAAGATTTGAAAATATTCTGAAGAGCCTTAAAAATCCTCTATCAAATAAACTCTACACTTTTCAGAAATTCATACCAGTATTATACTTTCCCCCTGAAATTTCATTAGGGGGGGCTATTGGAAGGGCGAAGCCGATGGGCTAACGACGATGTGTCTAAGAGGGTGTTCTACGTCTTTACCTCCCGCGTGCTTGACAAACTCTGCCGGGGAGAAGAAGCTCCCATGGCAAACACACATTATTCGGACTTCCGCTCCTTTCCCGTACCTGTAAAGTATACCCTCGACTTTCCTCCCATGAGGACTGTCCCCTATTGTGAACACGCACGGCATATCCTCTATCCCGCCCGAACCAGTCTCTCTCTTCTTAGTGTTTTCTGCAATTGGAGGGTGTTTCGTTGAGCTCTCAGCCTCGGGCATACAAGCTCCGTGGGTGCTTTCAGCTTTAGGGCTCGAGTCCTGGCTACCTCGCTCTTGTAAGGAACTACTACCCGGGCTCCTAGCTTCGCCACCGCTGCTTGAACCTAAAACGGAAGAAGAAATGATATCGCGTGAATGTTTCAACTACGAAAAAGGCAAGAGGTAAACACACATTACAACAGGGGCAGAGAAAGGGTACCTAGAAACATCTATGGCAAAGGAAATCTTAAAATATAAAATTATGTAAGACCTTGGTAGCGTTGTCTTCACTTCATACTTCATTATGCCCAGATGAAGTCCAAACCTTTTACATCAGAGAGAGAAGAAAACCAAGTGCATCTATATGCAAGGTAATTGTTCAAATACAACTTTTTAGAAGAGTAACGTATTTGCTTCACTTCATACGCACAGATGAAATCTGAAACTTGCAACGAAAGAGAAAGGACATTGACACATCTATAAATAACTATACAATCAAAGAAAACAATCATGAGAGGCAGTATTGAGCATCTTTGTGATGTATCTATCTCCAACAATTAACATAGATCTCCTAAAAACTCAAAAAGCTTCTAAGTGAACATAATCTCAGAATTCCTTTGAAAACATTGACACGTCTTTTTACTATACCATAACTGCAAGAACTACAAGTTTCAGTCAGAATCTTCTCCCTGACCATCACCTCAGGCTACTTCAAGTGTTCCTTTACTATATGACAGTGCACAAAGCAGTATGAAATCTATATCTAAAGTTACCTCAGTGATCCATGAAACATATAAAAGCGGGGTCAATCATACACATAAGACTGTCGCCCCTGCAATTGCATAGATAACTCGCCACCACATACTCACTGGCCAAGAAAACTTGCCCCTTTTATCCACACAGTTATAGCAGTTGCACGCAACATGAACGGGACTATAAGTAAGATAAGCAGACATCTTCCTCATAGTCGGCCTCAATCAACCGTGACTTGTGAAAAGCATACCAATTGAACTTCAGTAGATGAGCCTGATGTCATATTCCTAACCATATGGGATATTGAGAGGCACCTTTCAATCTCTCTTGTCCTTTTAAATTGCACCTCCCATACAAGACAAACAAAACCATTTTCTTTCACTTTTTCATCAGAACACCGTCAAAATGAACCCATTGTAGTTGTCCTAAACAAGAAAACCCAAGAGAGAAATCTACAGAGTACGAACGTGATATTGACTGTCATATGATTTAAAGTTCCGTCAAAGATTTTGTGCTCCATATATAGATGCCATGCACGTAAATCACGATGCAAATCTAAAATAAACTTGGGGTAGCACGAGTCTCAATATTAATCTCCTCTTCATCACAAATAAATCTAATTCCTAAAAGCCTAAGAAAGGGCAATGCATAGGGAACTCGAGGATAAATTACTGTCCCCCAGTGCACCCTGACTTATAGAGGTGCTGCCATTTTTTATGCTTCTCTATGCTGAAAATGGAGATTTTCAAGTAATAGCCTAGATGAGAAAGTACATGGTTAGGATTTTAAATTTTGAGGAACATAGATGTATACTTTGGGATGTCAGCACAATAGAAACTGAGATGATTAAACTGGTTCCAATGAGTACGACATCTTGGGAAAAGAAGGATCACTCTGGATGACCTAATACACAAAAGTATTCTTTTACAGGCATAAATGGCAAGTCAAAAACATAATACTGCATACTGTAACTGTCGCTATAGGTGCATTAAAGAAAGAGGAGCAATATCACTATAGATTTGTAGAACCACCTTCAGCTCGTCCATGAGAAGGTGTGACCAAACAACCAACAAGATGTGGACTTCGGAAAACTTCTAACAAAACCTTTTTGCCCGAGAATTTTGAACCTAAACCCCTTAACCCAAGAAATTTAAACAGCAACCCTATTTAGAGTTGAGATGTGCTGATAGAAGTCAACTAAGATAGCTGATCTGGATTATTAGTTAAATTTTAGTGATAATGAAACAGCTTGTAATACCTATTTATAACCATGACGAGATATGATATGATTGATTATGATTGCCTACCCGGAAATCAAATGGTGTTCCAAGGCTCACCTGTGACCACAATGGTCTTGGACTCATTTGGCAGTTCTGAGCATAGGGCTCTTGACTGATGGATATTGTGTGTTCTGCGCAGACAGGCTCATGGTATTTGCTACAACCATTGTTGCACTAGTGTCTCAAGTCTGAGCCCTAGATTTGAATTTTTGATTGCTAGAACTTCGATTGATGGGCAGCAGTCGAAGACAAGGCAACATTGAAGCTCTGTTTGCTATTACCATTCTGGGTCGTCAAGACTAGTGAATCAGGTTTAGTCCCCAAGCGAAAGCGACACAGGATCACTACTGAATTTGCATGCATTTCAGGACTATACGTCCACGATCAAGAAACTTGGTGAAGTCCCAGTTTCGTGCAACACCGGCTACAATTCCTTCATCAACAGTAGCATGGGGCTTGAAACGGCAATATAAGTGTATGGGCCATACTTGATTACAATGACAATTTGATTGATTATCAACAGCTCAATTGCTACCCAAGGTATGCCCTACTGATATGTTATTCTTTACCTCATCCTAAGAGTGTGCAATGGAAATATATCAAGCTATTTCCCAAAAAATAAGAAGCTTCAGCAGCTCAGCCAAAAACGACCTATTCATGAATATCAAAATTCTATACTCTTGTTCAGTTATGGAGTTAGAATCATTAACACTGCTGGATCACTCCTAAATACCTCAGAAATTATAATTATGATGGGTTATCAAGTTAATGGGCTGAAACCATGTTTATAAACACAAATTCTTGTTATTTAGAAACCAAAGACGCTTCTCTCCAAGTGTTATGAGTGACATTCTGGAGAAAAGGATGTACTTCAGAGAGAAGGGGAACAGAAGACCAGGGTACTTCAGCGCTGCAGTTAAGAGAGTTAGATCACTTATCTCAATTGTAATGACATGGATCAAAATCAAAAAGGTATATATATGTAACTAAGGCACACAATTGCCACGTATTCGATAGTCATGGACAGTAGCATGGGGCTTGAAATGGCAACAAATCGTGACTCACGCTTAAAGTAACAGAATCAGGCAACAAACAATCATAACATGTTACGCACATACACGTGTACGAAGAACCGAAGACTCTGAAACCCTAAGATTGCATCATCCAAACAGAAAACAGAACATTGAAAATGAAGGCATGCAGTGCCAACTATCTATACGTTATGTCCAGAAGAAAACACTGGAGAGTTCTTTTCGACTTGTATTTTTTGTTAAAATCCTCCAACAACCATAAAAACATTCCAACAATCTCCAGCAATCTCATACAACACCACTTCGATTTCAAATAGTAAAGAAATTGGCAAACACATGGAAAAACTTAAGCTAGGAAATACCAAAATAGAGCAAATCCAACAAGTCAGGCAAAGCACTTCCACCAAACTTTAATCAAGCTACTTAAAAAACTTGACAACCATAACCTAAATTTCACAATATCACTCAAATTTAGCTAATTGAAACTAAGCAATGATAAATAAGAAACAATAAGAACTAGAGATTATACCTTGATGGGTTTTACTATCAAACTCAGAGGCACAAGAGGAGTTACCCCCTTGTGATTCCCCTGAACCCTGAGAGTAACCCTGCTGATGCTGAGCCTGAGCCTGAGCCTGATTCTGAGCTTGAGCTTGAGACTGAGCCTGTGCCTGAGCTGTCAAAAACCCTTGCAAACTACCAAAAGTAGTTCTTCTCTTCACCTCCACATTAGGAACTGATGGCCCAAAAGGGTTTGCCATTGATGAACCCACAACCTTTTTTGGTATCCCCAAACCCTGATGTTGTTCTCCCCTCTCCAACCTCCCCCTAAAATTCAAATTCTCACCCCCTTTATCATCCCCACCACCACCAACACCACCACTTTCCTTCAAATTCCTCTGCTTTTCGGAGCGGCGCCGCTTCGCCTCCATCCTCCTCAATGTCTGCATCTCCTTCCTCTTCCTCCACTCCTCCTCCGTCTCCACCGGCAACGATGACGTCCTAACGAGGGTCTGCACCGCTGCCGGAGGCGGTGGTGCCACCCTATCCTCATCCCTAAACAAGGGCATAGTCCCAATTATTGAGGATGACCTAATTAAACCCTTGTGGGATTTGTCTACCCCAAATTTACCCCCTAAAGACAAACCAAGCCCAAGATTTAGGCCACCATCATCCTCATCAACATCCTCTCCCCCTCCTAATATGGTGTCATCTAATCTTCTTGCTGCTGCTGCTGCTGCTGTTGCTGTTGCTGTTGCTGTTGTTGATTGATTGTTACCTAAGAATCTTTGCAAGAGATCTCTTGGATACTTGCTGATTTCTAGAGAAAGACTTTCCATTTCCCTACTTCTTCTACTATTACTAGTGCTAACAGCTTCCCCCATTTGATGTGAGGTATTGGTGGAAAACAACTGAGATGAAGTGTCCATTTCGCCACCAATAACAAACCAAAACCAAAACCAAATCCCTCTTTTGAAAAACACAAACCCAGAAAAATTTGCTTGTGTTTATGTTGATTGAGGTGCTGCTCAATCATCTTGTTTGGAGCATGCCCAGATGCAAAGTTTTGATCTTTGGCAACATATTGCTGTGAAAATGGCATAAAAATTAGATGAAACCCAGATTCAACAAGCCCAAAAAGCAAACCCACAAAACACAAGAAAAACACAATGCTTTTGAATCAAAATTCCTCTCAAGTTACCACCAATCCACAACAACACGTGGAGAACTCAACCAGCAAAAACAAGCAACACCAACGTTTTCTTGGTTTCTGTTGAATTGTTTTTCTTCTGGGTTTTTTTTCCCTTTTTTTTTTTTTTTTTNTTTTTTTGCCCCTCTCTCTCTCTCTTTTAAGAGTTCAAAAATCAGAGAGGGAAGAGAAGAAGCACTGGTAGATAGCAAATTAGCAAGCAATCCCCTCTCTCTGTTGAATGATTGGGGAAGAAAGAAAAGGAAAATAATCCCCAAACAACAAAGATAGAAAAAAATCGAGAGAAAATAGGAACAAAATCCAAAAAAGAAAAAACAACTAAAATAGTAGAAAAAAGGGAAGTGAAAATGTCAAAAATACCCTTGGAATTGACAAGGAAAGTGCTGGGAAGCGACAAGTGGCTAATTTGGGGTGGCCAGAATTCGACACGTAGTGCTTTTCTGTAGATATATTTCTTTATTCAGATTATTAAAAAAATTAATTTTTTAATAATTGAGGAATACTTAAATAAATTAATTTAAAAAAAAATGAAGGAAAAAGTGGGGGGATATGAGGGTTTGTTCCCCAGGCAGTGACTTTTGGTCTGACACGCGTCAAAGAGACACGAAAGCAGGCAACAATAAACACGTGTCATAGAGAATGCCCTAACCACTAGCGCTCAACACGTGTCTTCACTCAGCCCCTACTCGCTGCGTTTTCTCTTTCATCATCATCATTCTACTTTTATTATTACTACTTTTTTATTTTATTATTCACTGTTTTTTTTTTTTTCCTTTTTTGGGCAAGAGTAAGGAAGTGTTAAGCTCATCGTTCTACAACTCTATTTAGGGTTATTCTAACTTTATTTCACACTAAATTTTGAGACACACGCAAATGCGTAATCAATGATAAAAATAAAAAATTCAAACAAAAAATTCTCATGAAGGTGTTTTACCAGCGCATGATCTTAAGAGATTGGGAATAGTTATTGTTGTAAAGTGAATTATAAAAAATTGTTATTAAAATAAAAATGTAAGGGCAGTTATTGTACATGAGAAAGGAGGGAGTTATATTCAAAATTGACATTAAGTCCTTTATACTAATTTCCGCCATTTGAAATAGAGATTTTGGAAAAAATTATGTGTTAAGGGGTAATTTTTGTCCAATGAAATTTGGAGTCTCAAAACCCCCTTCTCCCTTTATATACTAGTATTGTATTGCACGCCATGCGTGCATTATAAAAATTTTATTATGTGAAATTTTTTAAATATTTTCCGCCTAAACAAACTGAGCCTATTAGATTGATTTAATTGGCAGTAAATAAATACATCACTTTAAATCTATTACTCCTAATCCAAAGAAAAGAAAATTGTTCATCAAAATTTTTAAAAAAAGGAGAAGAAACTGTATAGAAACTATGTAAAAAGTAAGGAAAAATTCCACTTTGGTTACCTGAAGTATGGCATAATTAATTTTGGTGACCTTAATTTTGCATATTCCCACTTTGGTTACCTGTAATTTGAAAAGTGGTTTCACTTTGGTGATTTCCGTTAGTTCCGTCAAGTTGATTGTTAGTTTGCTAAGCAAAATGGCAGCGTTGCAATATGAGAGGAGCTTTTAGGTTATTTGGCGTTATATCCATATGGGTTGTTTGAAGTGGTATTCAGAACCCTTATCAATACTTTTTTCTTCTTTATTATGTTTTTTTTATTTGTTTTTTAAGTTGGAAAATGTTTTTGAATGATGTTTTGTGTGTGGTAATGGATACTGTATAGTTATTATATGATGCATGTGTGGTAAACTAACAGTCAACTTGATGAAACTAACGGAAATCACCAAAGTGAAAATAATTTTCAAACTACTGGTAACCAAAGTGGGAATATGCAAAATTAAGGTCACCAAAAAATGATTATGCCATACCTATTGTAACCAAAGTGGAATTTTTCAAAAAGTAAATACTAACCAAATAAATAGAAATCACCTGTGTACAATACAACTCGAACTTAACCGTGCAACCTCCATACATAGTATTGAAGAACTCTATGTACAATCTGCAGTGCAAAGTTTGAAAAGGAAGTTTTCTCATCTGTTAGTTTGTCCCTGCACATAAAACTATCATTAGACCATTACTTGGCCAAGTTGCACTGAACATGATAGTTCTAATTACCTAATGAGGCCCACAAAAGAAACTCCTATGATTATGAGATTTAAAAAAACGCCAATAGGAATCTTGAGAGGAGAAATAGAGAGAGAAAGAAAGGAAGTGGAGGAGGGAGTTACTGACTATGTATATTTCCTACTATAGCCCCAAGTTTATTTACTGAATTCTAGAATTGGAGAGATATATTGAAGGGCTAAAAAAGGCATTTCAAAAGTTTGACACCAACTCAGGAATTGGCTTATATAAGTAGTACTAGTTTTTTTTGCACGCGACGCGTGCATGATAAAAATACAAAGTATATATTTAACTTTAAAAAAAATGAAGATCGATCGATGAGTAAATTGTTGAAGATAATTTGAAGAAGCTATAATGAATTTCATTTTTTTTAGTTCCTTGGCCTCTGAATGGCAATACTATTAAGGAATAAGTTTGTATGATTAATGGTCATAAATGCTTTTTCTTTTGCTAATCTAAAATTGAGCTCTTTTTCTAACTAATTATTCTATGTATATGATCGAATCACGATGGAGATAAAACAATACTAAAAGTTAATTTAAAAGAAAATCACACAAAAATATACCCGAACATGTAAATTTTTATCCCTAATAACAAACTTCATAACGCGAAACTCCCTCCATCATTGAAAGATAGTTAACACATACCAAATCATGTATTTCATATTAGGAAGAAAACATCACGTTGCTAGTCATTTAACAAAGTAAATCGAAAAAAAAAAGGTCAAATTACCCCCGATCAATATGGGAAAGCCAAAATGCAGCCCCAAAAGGGCTTATACTTTAGACACCTACAAGGAACTCCTTTACGTCCACTCCAGTGTTCCATTCTCTTTGCTGGCTTCTTCATATAATTCCATGGTCCTTCGCGGAGTATACCGTTTTCTTAGAATTCCAAAAGAAATTAAACTGTTGCTTTGATTTTTTATTTGCTTAAGATCTTGCAGAGTTTTGATCAAAAGTGCAAGAAATCAACTTTTCTAAATTTCTGTATTAGTAGTAGCAATTATGCTGGGACAAATTGTTGGAGTGTTTATATACAGTAAAAGAGAGAGAAAGAGAAACTGCTTAACTGCTTTGGAATAGTGGCGCAAAACATGGGGAATTGATAAACTGCTTTTTTTTATTTATTTTTTTTTTTATGTATTTGTTGAAAAATATTGTAGGTACACTTTTACCCCTTAATCATAGAAATTTTCTTTGAATAATGAAGGGTAAAATGGGGTGTTCAAAATTTTGACACCAAAAGGTCATGAGTTCCTTTCTAGTATAGAGATTCATTTAATATGCATTCAGTTTTTATGTAAAATGAACGCACCCTTGATTGGCAACATGATTCTTTCGAACTCAATCATACTCGAATTGAAGACGTCATGCTTTCATTTTTGGGATTTCAGATTCATTCCAACAAATTGTGTGGTACTTGTAAATTGTAATACACTGTTTTGATCATGCCAAGTTAGTGGATCAATAGTTCAATACTTGCGCATATTCAATTTGACAGGAAATTTTTTTTTTATTTTTTTTCAAATATACTTGTGATTGTGAGATAGTACAATAGATCATACCATTTTATTTGAGAAGGATCTGAATACGACTTTGGGAATGGTTTATTCAACTATTGATTAATTCATCCACTCAAGTGGAGCAATCTCGTTACCAGTTAATAATAACACACCTAATTAGTGGATTAAATGATTGCACCATATATACGTGAATTTATTGTATTGGTTTACATGGTTTGGTTTAAAGTAATTCCTCGATGCAACAGTTAAACAAACAATGCACGCCTTAGAGTCAAGCAAAGAGTTGCCACATCCTATGCCAATACCTTCCGTGCCACAGAAGATACATTCATACTAAAATATATAATAGAGTACTGGAAAGGACACCAATGAAGCATTGATGTAAAATTCACTTACAAGCATGTATTCTCAATAGTTATTTCAACTGATATGATTTGAATTAAGTGCTAAACTGAGCAGAATGGACACTGATTGAGTAGTAATATGTGAGAGAAAATGTAAGTTGCTGAACTGAACATTACTAAATTAAACTGATAAGTTACAATAATGAACATAACTTCAAAATCTTTTGTCTGGATGCAAGAACATCCATTTTGATATTGGCCGGCTAGTTGGGATGTTTAATTTGTCTATAAACCTCAATTTTTTTTTATCCTATATTTAACTTTTAAAATTCAAAAAGATTTGTCTATGGTTGGTCATACTTTGATTCATTGAAAGTAAATTGTTTATATGGTTTATGAAAAGGTTTTTATTTTATTCCATGTGTGTTGTCAAACATGTTTTTATCTTGAGCTCGCATGTTACATGTTTAAACTAGTATTACATGTTTATCTCGAGCATGACTCTAAATCATCGGATATTATTGTCATATGTGGATGGTTTAACTCAAGTCGGATTTGGGGGTAAGATCATGGATTTGATCTTGAAATTCTATGGATAAGTGGTATAAGCCAGGTTGTCTTTCTTGTTAATTCTTGGTGTTATTGTACTCAATAAATCTTATATTCCTTTTATATTGAGTGATAAATTACCAATAGTTTTGTTATATTTCTATTGACTATTTTATAGAAATAATTTATTTCTATGGTATCGGTTTTGGTACATATAAGTTTATATAATTGAACTTATGATTATTTATATCGTGTGATTGTATTCTTTATGGTATAATGCCACTTTAGGCCAAGTAGAACTATTACTAGGTAAAGCAAATGTTATACTACAAGTTTATGCAAACGGACTTGGAGTAATAACTATAATTAAACTAAATGTAATTATATATTATTTATGTTCCCTTTCAAAAAAAAAAATGTATTATTTATGTCATATTATTGCCATACATAAAAGTCCTACTACTGGTAGGAAAGAATGACATAAATGCATTGCTCAAAACAATGGCTATCATAATACTTCCATGTATTATTTTGAAATTTGTAATAAAATTATATGCATGGAGATTATATTTTTAGTGTGATAAAACTCAATCATTATTGGATCGGAGTAATATAACGAAAAATGTTGAAATATTTTAAAGGAATATTTTTTGAATTAATAATATATTCTCTCAAATTATTTCAGGTTAAATTCATGTGATTGAATTTTGTAACACATTTAAGTTCGTGTAATTAGAATTTGGATATTCATATGAGTTCTTTGAACTTGAAATTCATGTAGTTGAATTTGGTAAAATTGTTGTAATGACAAGGTCATGTATATTTGAACTTTGAAATTTACAATGGTCTTATTATTATTGTTCACTAATTGAATGAACGTTGTGACATGTGTTGTCATGATTAATCCTAATAACCATGGTTAGTTAATTGGTCTAGTTAATCGGTTTAGTGATGGAAAATATCACTTAATATGGCCATAACTTGTCACCCAGTTCATATACCATGTGGGGTTATTAGTAAATTCAAATACATATTTGACTTGTTATAATGGCAAGAAGAGAATGTAAACAAGATGTTTGTAGTTAGACCAAATCGGTTTTGTTAATTAGACCAAATCGGTCTAATAAACCAATGGACATTGGTTGGAGAAATTTCCATTCAAGTATCATTTGTTGGTTAAATTATACGTAGAATATACACGAATTGAGTTTCGGTACAATAAATCGTGTATATTTGATAAGTGAAAGAGGAAAAGACATTGGGCATTGGAAAATATTGCTTAAGAGCAGTTGGCAGTGTACATTGTGTAACAAGCGCTGGGCACTTGGGGTAACAACTCAGGTAACACGGCCATGTACCTGGCTGTGTACAATGAAAATGCTATTTTTGGGAATTGCCAAGAGCAAACACAGCTTGGTACACGACAGTGTATGCAATGCTCCCATAGAGGTCATGTACGACCACGGGGATTCCGAAACGTTCCTATATTTACCCAAACGATTTGGGTAACTGTTTTAACCGATTTAACTGTCTTATGTGACACATAAAGACTGATATGGGTTGAAGGGGTACAAAGGTTCTTTGTGCCTCTCTCATAAGTGAAGAGTGTGACCCTTTGTGAAGGGGTACATATTCTTATATAAATAGACAGACCCTCTTCACTTGGTAAACTAAGCAATAAGCCTATTGCTTTAACTCATGGCCTATTCTTTGTCTACTCCTCGGTCTATTGGTGCGTTGCTCGTCGGTATTGTAGGTCGCCGACAAGGATAACTCCATTATATCTCAGAGACAGATTTGGTAGCCCAATCTTGCACATAGGGGTCAAATCTAATCTTAGAACAACGTTTTTAGCGTGCCTTGAAGTTCAATAATTACTCATGATCACCACCCCTTCAAAATATTCCCCAACATAGTGGGCTAACACCATCAAACTCTCCGTTACTAATATGACGTGTCTATGTGTGGGCTTCGCCATTAGCTATCTTTAATAGTAATTTTACCCTCACATCTATAATAGGAGGTTTTTTTGGATTTTGGGGGGATTTTCTTGAATTTTTTGGGTACTTTTTTGGTATTTCTGAAGATTATTTTGGTTTTTTCAAAAAGTGTAATGAGCATAACAACCTATTATATAGAGAATATTCAGCTAGTCGTTGGATTCAAAAAATTATAATTGGAGGGAGGGGAGTTACAGTATTTTTCTTCTTTATTACCAGCCATGCGGACAGTTAACAAAATTTTGACGGTATTAGCCAACTGCAACCTAAATGGGAATTAAATCAAAAAATTAGGTACCCTAAATTTAAATAGTAAAATATTTGACACCCTTTTCATTATTACTTCTAACCCTAAGTACCCTTTTTGAAATTTTTCCTATAAATTATTTTCACTAAATATATCTCCACCACATATATTGAAAAATACGCTTGCCTATTTACATACTTAAAGTTACATCTGTTTTTTTTTTTTTTTTTTTTCTAATTGTGCATTTCTTCTTCTTTTTTGCCTTATAAACGTGGGGTTTGGAAGAAGTTAACAGATTGTCAATTGCTCACAATTTATAGAATGTAATCAAGATAGGATTTTTAAAATAAACTGAATGAGAATGTAATCATAATATAAAGTAAAACATCCATCATTGTTCCCCAAATGTAGGTACATACACAGATACACTTCAAGGCATAAGTTTTGCAAGATGGAGTCCTTGGTTTTTGTTTCTCTTCTCCTTCTTGCTCTTTGCTCCGGCAATGTCGTTTCGCAAAACCCTTCATTTGAAGCCATTTACCAGTTTGGCGATTCGATATCCGACACCGGTAACGACGTACGTGTAACTCCTGGAGGTTGTGGTAATCCTCCTTATGGAAAAACTTCTTTTCCCCGGCCTACCGGTCGTTGCTCCGATGGTCTTCTTATGGTCGATTATTTTGGTAAGATAATTTTTGAAGATATATTTGTTCTTGTTGATGTAGCTGATTTGTCGTTAAAACTAAGTCAATCTATGTCTTGCCACTAGCGTAGTTTGTTTTAAGCTTGTAGGGTGCCTAATATCCCAATGCTGTATATAATTGTCATAATATTTGGGTGACTTTTCTTTAATGTATCAGTTAGTGGGTTTTGCGAAACAACATTCCAATAATTGGCATTCTATCGTTGCCTTGGGTTTTTCTTCAGTTCAATAATTTTTAGGCCCCTAAAAGTTGAGGCGCTGTTCTGTCATCCTTCTTGAACATGCTAAGAGTCGGACTTGATTGCGGATAGCTTATCAAACAAGTTATGAAACCTCAACTCGATTCTGAAAAGTGGGGGAAAAAAAAATTTTTGTCACCGAGAGTAACTAGAAAATTTAGCTGAAAACTTAAAAGACAATTAAAGTTGAAAAATGCGTTGATTCAATTCAGTTCAGTTTAAGGTGTGTTCATTTCAACTTACTTATTCATTCCAGTTTTAAAACTTTTTTTTTTTTTTTTTCTCACATACTATTCCTCCATGCCTGTTTAGTTCAACACGATCAGTTCAACTTAATTATTTAAATTAAAATGAACACACCCAACCCTCACAATAATTGCTATATATTCATCATTTCACCTGAAATAAGTTGACTAGAACAGACCCTCGAGCATCATAAAAATAATATGTTGTGATTCTTGCTACAAGCGTAATAAGTACTCCATTAAGTACTATGTACTAATCATGTTTTGCTTTTTAATTTGTTTCTTGGCGAAACAAACAAATTATATTACAGCTCAAGCATTTGGTCTACCATTGCTTAGTCCTTATTTGGACAAAGGTGGTAACTTCAGCCATGGAGTAAATTTCGCAGTCGCTGGAGCAACTGCACTCAGTACTTCCAGCTTAGCAGTAAAAGGCCTTTCTGCTGGGGTTAATACTTCTCTCATGGTGCAACTTGATTGGTTTAAGTCTTACCTTAAAACTATTTGCACCTCTCCATCAGGTAATTTCTTTTCTTTAATTCAACTAGTTAATACTCCCTCCGTCCCACCATTACATAGCCATTGCACTATTCATGGCAAAAATAAGGATTGGGAAAAAAGTTAGAGATTGACAACTATACCCTTAACTTGGAGAAAGTAATAAATGATTTAAGATTTTTTTAATATTTGGGTAAAGATAGTGGCTGAGAGAGAGAGAGTGAGTATGTTATTGATTATTAGAGAGATAGTGGGTGGGGTTATTTTTGAATTTTATGGGGATGAATAATACAGTGGCCACGTTATATATGCAAAAAATGGCCACATAATGGTGGGACGCAGGTAATACTATATATAGTGTTTAACTTAGATCATCTTGATAACATTTTCACTAATTCGACTTTAATTATGTACTCGAATAGAGTAATTATCACTTGACCTCAATTATGTGTGATGATGAAAATACTAGTATATTGACAATTTAAATATTTTTACTAGGTTTTTTTATTATTTTAATAATTCCATTAGTATTCTTTCCGAATTTTGCTACTAATCCTCTGGCCCCTATTTTCAATCATCAGATTGCAAAGCAAAACTAGCAAAGGCTCTCTTTCTAGTTGGAGAAATCGGAGGTAACGATTATAATTCTGGAGCATTTCAAGGTAAAACCATGCAACAACTCTATCATTTGGTGCCTCATGTTGTTCAAACCATTATGGCCGCTGTGAAGGTAATCCTAGTTTCCAAACTTTGACATAATTTTTAGGTTAGAAAATTAATTGAAAAAAATTTCACTGTATATATTTCGATCATTATTCATAATTTATCAAAATTTTAAATTATGATCAACTATATATTTAATACTGAACAATAATATATATCTATATTCATATTATATAGTATACAGTAAATAATTAACAAAGTTGATTTTGGTGCAGGAAGTAATTAATCTTGGTGCAAAAAAGATAGTAGTGCCAGGAAACTTTCCCGTTGGTTGCATGACAATTTACCTAGCTACATTTAAATCAAACGATACGACATCGTATGATGAAAATATGTGCCTAAAAAGTTGGAATGAATTGGCATCATTTCATAATGATCAACTTCAACATGCTATCAAAGACCTTCAAAAAGACCACACTGATGTTTCCATAGTCTATGCTGATTACTTCTCTGCATTATCATCAATCTTTCAAAACGCTGCATCACTTGGTTAGTGTTGTCTACCCATCCTACATAGATCTAATTTGATGACACTGTAAATTTCCAATGAGGGTTTTATGAAATTGGTAATTTTTCCGTCTAGGGTTCGACAAAGATGAGATGCACAAGGCATGTTGTGGGACCGGCGACAAAGATTACAATTTTGACAAGACTCGAATGTGTGGATCGAATGGGGTCATTGCCTGTCCAGAACCTAATAAGCGTGTGAGTTGGGATGGTATCCATTTGACACAACATGCATATCAAATTATGGCACAAGGGTTGTTGAAGAATTTTCCAACCATACACCCCAAGAAAAAGAATTTTCCAACCGTACACCCCAAGAAAAAGAATTTTCCAACCAGTAGATAAATTCCTTGGAAAGTCATGGGTTAGGTCTATCATTGACGGATCCAAAAATGTAACAATGGGCTTGGGGGTATAAATAATTTTTTTTTTTTTTCCAAGCGGACAACAAAATAGTGTTGGCCAACTTTTTCTAGGGGAAGTGTTGGGCAGCTTGGGGTACAATATCAATTTTTTTAGGGGAGAGTTGGAGAGCTAGTGGTACAGTTGTATCCCCCAGTAATATACCTCTAGAATTACATACTAGAGTAATGATTTTTACGGGTGATAAATGATTTTTTCACCTCATATTTTTGGTTGTAGAAGAGCAATAACTCTTCTGTAGGCTACTTCTGTGACACCATACTCAGTACGAAGAGATTGTGAACTTGTTATGAAAATAAGCAAGACTTATTGCTCTGATCTTTGAAACCCAAAATAGCAATTGAGGTAGAAATGAGATTTACCTCGGAAGGAGAGTATGATCTACCAACAACAGCAGGTGAAATTGGAACCAAACAACCTTGACAACATGCAATTAGCTTAGTCTTTTATGAAGCGGCCTCATGTCTGGTATCTTGAAGAGAAAAAAGTGGTACTCAATGGTCTCCAAATAACAGGCCTCATACTCATACAAGTTTTTGTAAGCATGCCACTACTATCCCTACAAAAGGTCCGGCAACAACCTGGGATGGAGTATGGCCAAGAAGCTGCTTGAGCTTTCTATCGCCGATTGAATGCCCTTGGAAGAAATCCTCGATGATCTTGTTGAGAACCTGTTCAAGGAATCAGGAGTATATATCAAACGATGATTCATTCACAACATCAACAGAGATATAAACAGTGGGAGATGACAACGAGGACGGGACTTGAGTTAAAGCATACCATATCATTATACGCGAGAAATGAGCTTCCAGTAAAAGCACCGCTGAAAAGCCTTCAAATACACAAGGAAATCTGAAGGTAATAATAACATTTTCAACAAATCCTCAAGTATGGGACAACTGGTAAAAAGGGCTAAGAGAAGCCATTACTGCAAGAACTGAACAATTTCATAACATGGGTATCACCGAGCTTTGCCCAACTAATCCGAGTTTTCATTAAACTTAAAACTAGAGAATACAAGAATTAATATGCGCTACAATGGTTCAAATCTCTAAACAAAAATGATGACAATTCCATGAGCAATTAATTGCCGTTGAATGTGACGAGTAGAAACTAACTCAGATGCACAGATCAACCAGTTAAATCATAGGCATCGATTACAAAACCTTTAGTTGTGTGCAAATAATGTACTACTCTTTTACTACTTATAGTTGTGTGCAAAGCAAGAAGCCTCACACTAACCAAGCCTATTGGGACTTTCTATGTGCAGTGTGTCATGTTCCTCCTCCACTTGGACCCTAAAACCCTCCTCAAGCTAAAAGACTTTACCCAAGTCTTTAGGAAGGAACAGGTAGCTAGAAACTAAGTGTGCAATCTCACATTAATAATCAGCCAACTACGCGATATACAAAGTACAGACTCTCTTCTCATTTCTCATAATCCAAGAATTTTCAAAATCCAAAAATCTATATTGTGTGCTGAAACGCATTCATTCTTCGAACTGAGGTGTTGAAGTTTCTCAATGTCATACATCAATGAGCATGTAAGATGAACGCCAATATAAATAGACGGAAACATAAGGTGATCAAGAAACAAAGTGCAAGAAGCTCTGGAGGCAATATTGTTCAATTCAAATGAATAGCGTTGAACTGAACCGAATGAATAGCAATATCTGTGGAAGAAAGTATGTTGCAAAATTGAATTGCATACATAATGGTAACAACAAAACGAATAGGACGTAAATGTTAATAGGTTCGGTTAAGTATTTAAAAAAGAAAACTTAAAGATCAGAGAGTTGCAAGCAAAATTGACCATTACAGCATCTAATAGATCAATGCAAGTAACAATGAAGGAGAGAAAAACACACTATAAAACCCTTTCCAAGAATTAATATGGAGGCTCATGAGAAAAAAGGGGGATGCTGGTGAAAATGTGAGTCAAATGAAGAGAGTTTATGCCAGAATTTTAAAAACAGACAACTACACTCTGAAAGTTTTCTTGCCTTCCCCTAGGAACTAAACGAACAGCTAAGACATTCGTGCCAACTCTGGACTAAATCTTCAAATCTTACCCCGAATAGCATACAACTCTTTGGTATCTCTTACGGTCACCGGTCATCCCATATAGCAGGAAGTTTCAATCATGTGTACAACCCTCTTTCTTGGATGTACGCATCTATCTACAGGTTCTTATCCAAATGAAGCAGCCCATAGCCCATACTAACTAATCACCCATAACAATTTTAGGGATGTCCCAATTTATTGTAAGCAGCATATCACAGAGCAGATACATTCACATACAGATATAGTCCAGCCCAAGATCTGTGGCTCAGAATAATGCAACCAGTTTGTCAACCCGCGAGCATAACAATATAAACGGCGTTGTGCCACATAACTTCTATCGGTAAGTTTCAATTTCTGAGTACAAATCTTTCTATGTACAGCCCAGTAAATTTATTGATGCGACCAACTCAATATCATCTGTTGAAAAGATATAAGCATCTAGTGCTCCAAAACAAAAAAAAGAGCTTAAGACGGGCTCATCAATGTCACCTACTTAAGCATACCTCATCATATCACCATAAAGACAACAATCCTTTATCTTGGCAATGTATTACTAGTACTTTAAGTCACTCTGCAAAATATTTTCAAATACACGACCAGGGTCCCAATTGCTCAAATTCAAATACCAAGTCAACAGCACAAATACACGCATATCTAACTTGTAACCTCAATTTTCACAATGGGAAAAAGAACATTCAAGTTTCTACTTAAGCAAGAAGTGCCATAGAACATTGATTATGCAACAATTTACCTCAACATGTATACCAGCATGCCTTTGAACTCCAATTGCATCATACATAACAATAAGGCTAAATACCAAACAAACTGGAAACAATGAATCAGTAACACCATGACGAAGTGCCAATGAAGTTGTGAGAGCAGTGTACAAAGCAGAGTGTGAAGACAACATACCACCCGAAGCAAACAAAATCCTCAAATTCCTCTTCCTCTCCACAAAGAAATTCAACACAACTTTCGTTGATTGAGCCAAAAACCACGCCAATAACCCACTAACAAACGTAGATTGGCCGCCAATTTCTTTAAACAGTCAAAAGAGCCATCCCAATCCCACCATTATGCAAAACTGAGCTTTGTTATGACAAACAAAATCTATTGCAGGGTCTTGTAACTTGCAAGTAAGCAACCAATTTGTGTTTTGCTTGCTGCAAAGCAGCAAAATTCCTTGTGCTCTGCACAATCTGGTTCAATAGAGAAAAGGGGTTTAAGGGAAGTGAGTTGAAGTTACTAATAAATCCATTTCGGGGGTCAAATGGGAGTTTGCATGCTACACAAAGTGGTCTCTTTTGGGGCTTGCTAATCAAGTAAACCCTTAAAACTGAGAAAGATATATTAGAAACTGCCCTTTACAAGGGATATTATTTCCTGGGATTAAAGGCCTGTTATTTGAGAAAGAAGAAGAATAAAAGAGGGTTTGATTGCAATGGAGTTCATTAGAAAAAGCTTCAGATTATTTGGTTTTTTTTGGATTCCCCTTACAAACTCTCTTAAGGTTCAGTGTTCATCGAAACAAGAGGAAGGAAGAAAAAGATTGGGACAAGCAGAGGTGCCACACATTAAGCATATACCCAAATTAAATCAAAAAAAAGGCCAGTGTATACAATCTCCACAAACAAATTATCAGTTCATCATTCCCAAAATCAATCTACCTAAAGATCTGCATGATGAAAAACCAAATCATTGGTCATATCGTCTACCTCTCATTTATATCATCTACTATATCCTCAAAAGACCGTAAAAGTCCCTGGATCTTCAAAACCTAGCCACTATGAAACAAAAAAAAAGGGCCAATGTTTATATAATCAACACTCCCAACAAAAAGAACCCCATATGTTTAATTAAAAAAAAAAAACTTGGAACAAAACATCTAGAGCCATACCACTAACTCTTCCACTACTTTACCTCGTCATCCATAGAAACAACATTAATTTAGCAGTGTACAAGAGCCCTTTAAACAAACCGCACTAAGAAAATCCACTATAATAAATATAGACTCTTATTTTTTACAATCTATCGAATCAAAGCTTTAGAACCATCAAAACAAATTCATCAATCAATCCAAAATACATCTATGGAATCTCTAAACCCAAGGACTACCTACACTTGAAGAAAGCCTTAACCACCATCCAACGTCAAGACATTAATCCATAACCATCTCATTTCCTCTTCATATTTCTATCAAATAAACCTCAAAAACCAATATAAGATACCAAATAGACACTTACATGCTTCTCTGGTTACCACAAACAAAAGAAGAAGCTACAGTCTCATAAATGTCATCTTATTAATCTTTCCAAAAAAAGTTCACACAAAAGTACCCTTTGAAAAAGATAATTACCTTAATGAACAAAAGGGATCAAAAGCTACCATCTTCATAGAAAATATTAACTCCTCTTTTTTACAATCTCCAATCAGAGCTCTATCACCATCATTATAAATTCATTGATCCAATCCAAAACACATCTATGCAAGCTCTTAACCCACCAATAATATACACTTAAAAAGGTTTTAACCACCATCCAATGTCAAGCCACCTAAAAAGTAAAATTTTAAAATGACCGAATGTCTATTTAATCAATGCTCCTATTGAAGAAAAACCCTCATGCTAGCCACAATGAGGGGGGGGGGGGGGGAGAACAATAGCTACCATCTCAATAAACAAATGCTAACTCCTAATTGTTCCACTGTATTCAATCAGAGCTCTATACCCTTAAGTCTCAATTCATCTATTCAATCGAAAGAACATAAATGCAAACACTCAACCCAAGGACTACATACACTAAAGGAAAACTTTCACCACAATCCAACGTCACGCCATTGAGCCATAACCATCTCATTTCCTTTTTCATGTCTCTCTTATATATACCTCAAGAACTAATAAATGATACCAAAAGAACACCAACAAACCTCTATAGCTTACCACAAAAAAAGCTCACTCAAAAGAATTTCTCACCTAAGTCGATCTCTAAAATACCACAATACACCAAAATATTACTTCATCTTTCTCAAAACCCATTTAGAAAAAGAAGTTCACCCACATAAAACGACTTTAATCCAAAAATCAAGCCACATAAAAGTACCAAGTCGATCTCATTTCCAATTCAAACTTCCATTATCATAATAGCCAAATCCAAATAAAAGGCAACACAACTAACCTTAATACCTTTAAAAGTGACCCAAATCAAATAAAAATGGCTATAGTTTTCAAATTCCTAATATAATTCATCGGTTCACAATTCCCAAAATTCTATCTAACCAAAGGTCCCAATAACAAAAAGCCATCTCACTAGACATAATTTCTCTTCTACTTTTTATCATAATATCATCAAAATACCATAAAACTCTCAAGATCTTCGAAACCTAACACCCAAGGAAAACAATAAAATTGGCAAATGTCTATTTAATCAACACTCCTAACAAAGAAAAACCCTCATGCTATCCACAATGAACCAAAAAGAGCAAAAGCTACCATCTCCATAAACAAATGTTAACTCCTCATTGTTAGAATCTATCCAATCAGAGCTCCATATCCTTAAGCCTAAATTCATCAATTCAATCCAAAATACATCTACACAAACTATCATATCAGACTTCCTGATATATTAGGCGGATAGTACTGGGGAAAAAAAATAATACTGATGACCTAAAAATTGGTACGGACCATCAAATATACTAGTATCATTTTTTTTCTCATCCAATACCACTCCAATATTGATTTTTACTTACACAGTACTACTTCTTACTTGCTCAGTACTCGCCAGCTATATTAGGTTGCCTGACAAGAGAGTTATTGATACATCTATATTCTATGCATCCAATGTCACGCCATTGAACCATAAAGATCGCTCTTCCTTTTACATATCTCTATCAAATATACCGCAAGATCCAATAAATGATACCATAATAACACTGCATGTCTCTCTAGCTTACCAAGAAAAAAGCTCACTTAAAAGAATTTCATACCCACAATACTCCATAATATTACTTCATCTTTCTAAAAACCCATATAAAGAAAGGAGTTCACCCACTTAAAACGATTTTTTATCCAAAATCAAGCCATATAAAAGCAACAAGTCGATCTCATTTCTAATTCAAACTCCATCATCATAATAGCCAAATCCAAATAAAAGACAACACCACTAACCTTAATTCCTTTAACAGTTATCCAAATCAAATGCAAATGGCTATAACCTAAAACTCCTCAAATAATCATCGGTTCACTATTCCCAAATTCTCTCCAACCAAAGGTCCCCAATAACGAAAATCCATTCACTGGCCATATTTTCTCTTCTACTTTTCATCAAAATATCATCAAAATACCATAAAACTCCCAAGATCTTCAAAACCTAGTACCTAAGTAAAAGTTCAAAATGACCAAATGTCTATTAATCACAGCACCTATTGATAAAAAAAAACCCTAATGAAAGAAAAGAACAATAGCTACCATCTCAGTAAACAAATGTTAACTCCTTATTGTTCCACTCTATTCAATCGGAGTTCTATACCCCTAAGTCTCAATTCATCTATTCTATCCAAAATACATATATGCAAACTCTTAACCCAAAGACTACATACACTAAGGGAAAACTTTCACCACCATCCAACGTCACACCATTGAGCCATAACCATCTCATTTCCTTTTTCATGTCTCTCTCATATATACCTCAAGAACCAATAAATGATACCAAAAGAAAACCTACAAACCACTCTAGCTTACCACAAAAAAGCTCACTCAAAAGAATTTCTCACCTATGTCGATCCCTAAAATACCACAATACACCATAATATCACTTCATCTTTCTCAAAACCCATTTAGAAAAAGGAGTTCACCCACTTAAAACGACTTTAATCCAAAATCAAGCCACGTAAACCACATAAAAATACAATGTCAATCTCATTTCCTATTTAAACTTCCGTCATCATAATAGCCAAATCCAAATAAAAGGCAACATAACTAACCTTAATACCTTTAAAGTGACCCAAATCAAATAAAAATGGCTATAGTCTCCAAACTCCTAAAATAATTCATCAGTTCACTATTCCCAAATTCTATCTAACCAAAGGTCCCTGAGAACGACAAGCCATCTCACTAGACATATTTTCTCTTTTACTTTTTATCATAATATCATCAAAATACCATAAAACTCCAAAGATCATCAAAACATAACACCCAAACAAAACAATAAAATGGCCAAATGTCTATTGAATCAACTCTCCCCCTCCTTATAAAACTCCAAAGATCATCAAAACATAACACCC
>BSSO01000390.1:0-35089 GCA_030267885.1 Mesembryanthemum crystallinum
ACTGTGCAGAAGGGTTGGCAGGCTTAGAACCCAAATAAGAAGGAAGGTGGGAGAGAAGTCAAAGATGAAGAGGAGTGTTGTGGTGAGAAGCTCCATTTGCAAGGTAGTTGGACACAACAGAAGAGGCTGCCAGGGTGGCCAAGTGCAACAAAGGGGCAGCAAGAGAAAGCAGCCAACTGAAGGTCGTAAAAAACCAAGAGGAAGACCAGGGAAGTAAGCTAAAGCCACTCCCACAGCTGCTGCAGATGCCTCTGCCACTGGTACACACCATGGCTAAGGTTCAAATTCTGTCATTGTTCAGATTGAGTCCTCACAGGGATGCCTCACTCAAAACTAGGATTGTTGTTGTTCATTGTCACTGTCTTTTGCCTTCACAGTGACAGTTTAGGCTAATGAACTTATCTAATTATATTCCAATTTAGGAGATTGGTAATTTTTTGGCATATTGACTTGTAAGTATTATTGATATTGTCACCCTATATGGTTGATATTTTTTGGAGCACAGATTTGTATAGGTGCTCAAGGTATATATGTGCTCAAACTGAATGTATAAAACTTGTGCCCTTGAAACTTGGAGCAATATTTTGATTGGAATGAAAGGCTCTTCATGGCATTACAGTGGCTTCAAGCCTTAATAATTACAACTAGAAGCATGAAAAAATGAAAAACAGCATTCTCATTAGCATATGCACCATGTTCTTCATCTCTCTAACCTCCTCTTTGATAGCATCATCTCCATCTTCTCTCTCTTATCTCTTCCATCATCAGCATCTCCACCATTTCTCCTAGCTACACCAAGTGCCTCTTCTATTGCTTGCATCATATCTTTTACACCTTCTTCGGTTTCAAAGGAATTCCACCACATGAAATACCCACAAGTACGACACTTGTAGTATAACTTGTATCGGTTCTTACCGGAACCACAAACCTTCACATCGTTCCTCAAATCGCAATCAGGACAAGTTTTGTTCCTAAATTTCATTTTTTGGATAAAAGCCCTTGGTATTTTCCTATCCATTTCTAATTTTGGTTATTTTTTGAGTGGTTATGTTTTTTTCTAGCCTTTTTGTGTTGTTTGGAAATTTTTTTGGGAATTTTTCAGATTTTTCAATGATTTTTGGGGCCTTTTTTGGGATATTTTGGGATTTTTGGGATTTATTTTGGGATTTTCGAGAAATTTTTCCCAATTTTTTGAGAAATAATCAAGCTTTTTTTGGGATTTTAGAAATTTTCAGAATTTTTTTTTTAAAGTTTTTTTTTTTTTTTTTTTTTTGGAACAATGGGCGAGAGGATACGGAAGGCATAATATTTTTTTTGGGAAATTTCGTACAGATTTTCCTAATCAAAATGAAACCCACACCCCTTTATATAGGGGAAGAATGCAACGGCTACTTCCATTCAAAAAAATTTGAACGTTGCAAGACATTTCTCAATTAAACACAGCCACGTGCACAAACTTAACGGACAATTGGACGGCGTCAGTCAACATAACCCTAATTGGGAATTATTTCAAAGGGTGAGGTACCCTAAATGGGAATACGCAAATGTCGGGCACCCTTTTTAATATTAGCCCAAACCTCGGGCACCGTTTTTGAAATTTTTCCTTTTCTTTATATAAGAGAAATAAAAATAAGTTGTACATACAGTGACTTGTACACCGTGGCTAGTCCAGCAAAAGATAGGAAGAGATCAGATACATCAAAATTACAGACACTTGTCTATATTTTCTTGTACAATTTCCCTGCTTCAATGCTACATACAAGACATAGCCCAGATGTTTATGGCTAGCACCTTGATTCTGGATCTCGAAAATGCATTGACATGATTTGATTAAATGATTCAGTGTTCATTATGTGCGACTGGCCAAGAGTTGCCACGAGGAGAGCCCATTCCCTGCTAGGCAAACGTGAAAATTTGAGTCAGGGAGCTTTCTACATCATGTGTTTACTCTTGTGAATCATCACCATACGAAGTTGATAATGATACAAATGGGATGCTCACACACAAGTTTTAGAAAGCCAAATAGAATGAAATTAAACTTGTGCAGCAGACATAATAACTTGCCTATATGTATAGTGGACTCGATATATTCCCAAGTAACTTCTTCAACTATTCAGACTTCTTGATTAGACTCAGCAGCACTCCTGCAGTAAGGCTTGTAGCTACAACACCCAAAGACACCTCTGTTCCCACATGGTACCCTGGAAAGGAAAAGGAGGGGGTGGGGGAAATGGCATTCAGAATCTTTTCGTTAAAAGCGTTCAACAGTAGAATAGATACTGTTGAAAAAAAAGCTCAAGAAAAGCTCACCAAAAAAGTCAAGGATCATCTTCAACCCAATGAAACCCAGAACAACTGCAATGGAAGGCTGAACCAAAAAGAAATTACAGTGAGTGCTTTTGTGTAAAACAACTGCCGCAAATAAGTAAATAAGAAAGCCTAGGAGTAAACAACTGAATGAAACTGCACAGAAGCAATGAAGTACCATGAATTCTCAATTAGTTGCTTATATCATAATGCACAGACCTCTTGGCCTACAAAAACATTGCTTTGTCTTTGTCATCAACGGAATCCATATTTAGAAGGAAAAAGATAGTGATTTATTTTCCACAAGGTTTGCCCGAAACCTCAATAGCGTCTGTTCTTTAACATTTCACCTAAAATCAGCTGCCTGTGATTGTTCTCGTCTGGAGAGAAATTCTTTTTTTTTTTNACACAGAACTTGAGGCCAAAACCAGAAATAGCTGCAGATAAATGACTAGCAACAACTGGGAAAAGTGAACTTCTCACCTGCAAGTACTCCAATTCAGCCATGCTCTCAGAGATCAGAGTATAAAGAGACCTTAAACCTGTATAAATTCAGTATACGGTCAGTTACCTATACTATAGTACAAGGCAGACTAGGGATAGGAATGTGGAATACTGAGGTGTGGAAGTGTGGCTTTGTATTTATCAGTGTTCACATATCATCGTCTCGAACACCTATCATTAACTTTTCTTGAGTTTACCTAAAGTTTTCAAAATGTCTGGTTCAAGGCCCTAATGTTTCAAAAGTTGCAAAAAGGAGACTGCTAGGGGAGGTAAACGGGGCTGTTTATTCATCATTATGTACATAAAATAGCACTGATAAACAGTGCAAGTATCAGTGTTCGCATAACAAAATTCAAAGCTGATTTCTTCTCTCTACATACTCCTCTCTCTCCTCTTTCTTCCACCTCTGATTCTTCTTTCCTTTCTCTCTTCTCAAATACTCCTTACCTCCACCATACCCCTAGCCTCCAGATCAGAATAAAATGGCCAAAAAATCGATTACACATTTGGGTTTGTCATTGTTTGTTGTATCCACCCCTAAGCATAACCACAGCTTCTCCAGATCTACATATCACATATTTTCTCTCTCCTTCCCTGTNGAAAATAATTCCTAGCTTCAATAGCAAAAACACCGATTAAGTTGAGTGGAAATAATTCAAAGATTATTTATTTTCCCCAAATTCTATCACCAACCCATAAGAGAAAGCACACCAACAATCCCAAGAGGATAGAACCCACATTTCTCTTCCTCATTGCCGCACAATCGTCACCACTCTTCTTTGCAGTGTTATCTATGCTCCACTGCCAGTCATTTTCTTCTTTTAAGGTCCATATCTCAACTGAGAGATGAACTAAGAGTCTAAATGAGACACTTTTGTGAATTGTATGAGTTGAAAACTTGTTTGATGACATTTAATAGTTTACCATTGTGCTTCACATGTGGGAAATACTTTGCAGACTGTAATAAGAATTGACGTTCAGCTATGGCAACTGATGAGTCTGAAGCCCAATGGCTATTGAAGTAGACCCGTGCTCTCATTTGCAGCTGATTGCACCACCTCTGACAAATTTGCTGCATTATAATTAGCAGTTTTCTTTTCTTTTTTCTCAGTAATTGATTAATTTGAAGCACCAAATTTGAAATCACTTATATTATACAAGTTTTAAATTACCCAATGACCACCCAGTTTATCATTTTTCTAGCCTTACACTCTGTTCTTGCGCCCAATTACTCCTCTTTCACCTGCAAAATGAGCTACTACAAAAACAAACAATTTGATATTTCTCTGATCATAAGAGGACTTTTGGGTTGCTGTTGATATTTATTGCTTGGTTGGGCTTCTTTTCAGGGAGAAGGTAAAGAAGCACGGGGCATTTTGAAGTGAAATGGGGCAGAGGTGGGAGATATTTGACTAGAGGAGGGAGAAAGAGGAGAGACAGGAGTTGAACAGGAGAGAGGAGTGAACAGAGAGGACTGAGGAGCGACAAGTAACTATATAATGCTTTGGGAATTTTTAATATTTTGATATGTATTTAAATTTTAAAAGCCAGCTCATACATTTCGACAGAAAAATTAACAGAAGTCAAACCCTCCTAACAGCAATCCCCCTTTTGCACCTTTTGTCAGGTCCCTGAACCAGAATTTTGGATACTTAAGGTCTTATAAAGGTAAAAACTCAATTTTCCCTGGCGTTCCACTACAATTATATGCCTATACCTTTTCTGACTCAACGAAAGTTCATAGAAGTTCAAATTACGACTGAAAATGACGATTATGTATATTCCACCTTTGAAATTAAAGTGTATGTTCTCATGAAGCTATCATTAGGTTAATAACTATGTGATGTCCCTTCCAAGGTAACCAATTCTTGAGGTCGAAACACCTTTCCCAACTTCAACTCTCAGATTTCACGAAGGTACAAAACATAAACTTCTACAAATTGCAAACTGTAGTGAAAAACAGACAATAAGTAGTCATCATCAAACTACTCTTCTGAAGGCGCCAGTATCCTAGCGGCAATATATGATGAAACAATAAGCATACTTTTCAAAATATCACATGTAAGACTCAAGACTATGGAGGTTAAAAGATTAAATCAGTAAAGGAATATAGGTAAAATGGTCACCTAAAATGGCAAAGAGATTGGATGTGAAGACTATGAATGGATCTCGAGTGACACCAAAGACAGCTGGTATCGAGTCAACCTTGTAAGATAAAGAAGTAAAAGGAAAAGAACTCAATGAATTAGTGTCCTGTTCATCATCAAGGCAAGGTTGACCATGAAATTTACATGAAAAGAAAAGCAACAAGATCAACTTACAGCAAATGCGATGTCACTCAACTCAATAACTGCTACAGTTAGAAGTAAAGGAGTGGCCTGCCCAAAATTTTTTATGCCTGTTAGGAACCAAGTAAGAATTACTATAAATAACAATGCAAGAAAAATTCTCTAAAAAGCAAAACAGCACTACCATTTCAAATCAACTTACTGGAATACAAAAGGAGGATAAATAAACTCAATTAACAAAGCTACAGGCACATTAGGAAGATATAGCAAGCAGTTTTATACTTATGTCAACAATATTAAATTTTAGGCAGAAGCAACCTTAAAAATTGATATTTTCCAACAAATCATCTTTTATTTTAGGGAAATTCCAATTGGTAGCTTCATGATTAAGACCTTTCCCATTGGTGCACAATTTTCATTTAATATCCAAATGGTGCTCTTGTGTTATTCATACTTGTTAAGATCTGGCATCTTATTTTGGAATTACCACCCATTTCCAAATTCCCCTCAACTCATGTGTCCCTCATTTCTCAATTTCAAGCTTTAATTTTGCTCCCCCAAACTTATTATCACACCTTCATGTTTCACTTTAGACTTCAAAACTTCAAGAATGACTTAGAGGAAGCACAAGAAAAATAGTAGAGAAAATATGTACAAAATTAATAATTTTAACACCACAATCAGCAACTTTCTTAAAGAAAATGGTCACAAAGTAGTAAGAATAAAAAACATATGGGCACCATCTGGATTTCAAAAAACATTGGGCACCAATTGAAAATGTCTTAACTATGAGGGTACCAATTGGAATATCCCTTTATTTTATTTTTATCAGACCACCCTTTACAAACTTTTGTCACCTACTAAGAATCATAGTGGTTTCCAACCAAAAAAAGCCCTATAAAAACAAATTTTCCTCATTTGACTTGCGCAAGGTTTATCCACCCCCTCCCCACCTCTCCACAAGCTTTCAAATGCCATCTCACTCACCCAAAACGGAAATTGGGAGCAAAATTAGATTGAACGAAGTTTAAACCCCAAAATAGTGTCCCATTACAGCATCTCACGGTTTGGAATTGATTTACGTCCAATAAAAGAACTAGAAAGCGGGCTTATGTTGGAAGCATTCCTCATTCAATTAGCTTTCAACATGATATATAATTGATCTAAGTCCATTAAAATAAGAACTAGAGTCAAGATCTGCTCCCTCCCTTGGAAGTGTGCTTCATGGGCTATTGAGGAGATGGCAGGTGACAAGGTAACCCCTCTACAGCTACTCACCCTCCTCCACTATATTACACGACTGTTCTTCATCCACCCCCTTCCCCAATACCTTGCGGCTTGCCTTATATTCCCATCCATCCCACTAAAATGTTGTCAAATGAAAACTGGCACGGAGTTTTAGGAGATGTAATTTGTGAAGTAAGTTCCCTTATTGCCCTCCTCCTCCACTCCCTCTCTGTCATCCCACCCCTCCCCTGCAGTCTGCACCAGTCCCTTCCACTCATCCCCTGCCATCACCTCCACCATAGTTGGCATCACAATTTTATTTTATTTTTTCTTTTAATGAAGGCATGTGCAGTAGTAATTTCTTAACTAAAACCTCTTCATATCTTCCATCGTGCCATATATTGACCAAAATCCACACCTTTTCACTTTCCCAAATCGATAATGGTCGGATCTTGAGAGTTCAAAAGCCAAATTCAAACCTAAAAAATTAAATGATGGGGAAAGAAGAGAGAGGCCAACGGATTGGTGCTGGGATTGAAAAAGAGCACACTGGAGCCCTGCTACATCACAGCTACTGAGCTCACCTACTCAGAATTATTATCTTAAGAAAACTGCATCTTGACAGTACATTGACGAGCTGATAATACTTTGCATTTCTGGTGCATTTCCTCCATTAAGTTAACATCCTCAGGAGAAACACAAGCAACCATAATTCTGATACAGAAATGCCTTTGCTGATGAGATTTTGTCACTGATGATCATGGCAGATATCACCAGCATTAGCCCACTCCAGATTTATATAGGTGCATAGATCAAAACTTCAAATGGCCAAGCTCAGCCACTCTTGGAATTGAGATGTTGACTATTAATCGGAGATTTGAGGACATAGAAAGGGGAGTGAAGTCCGGGGATGAGGACCATTTCCGGCGATGGTTTATGTTGATGATATCAGTCATAGAGGGGAGAAGAGAGGAGAGAGAGTATTGTGTCAGTAGATGGGTACATTTGGGTGGGAACAAATTGGGGGGGTGGGGGAAGGATAGACATTTCACCAATTTCTTTGCCAAAGAAGGAAATGACAACATCTTAGTGGGACAAACAATTTTGAAATTTGACAACATTATAGTGGGGCGGAGGGAGTATTTAACCATCTAGTAGTGAACGGTGATCCACGAGGGTTTCTGGATACTCATACGCATCGACAACTTACGAGATCAACGGAGGGGTGATTGTGGTAGGTGGTTAGGCGGGTGAAGGGAGAGAGTCAGATTGCTTGTAGAGGTTTGATCCGCCACATGCATTGTTGTCGATGGACTGCAAGTAGTGTTTCTAGAAATGTGAATGAGGATCCCATGGTATCTCAACATTGGCCTTTCTTTCAGATAAGAAAATTTATATTAATAAAAGGAATTAAAAGATACAACCGAAGAGAACAAGGTGCCCTCCAGTTTCTTCATATCCATAATGGATGTCCCCTAAAAAACCCTTAACCACTTTGGCCTACGAAGATGCCAAGCGCACCCCATGATCCCATACAAATTCAAGAGGTTTGTCACCCCATTGATTTCTTAGAATTCCGCGAAGGAAGCAATGCGCAATGCACCCCATAAACTTTTACCCCCAATTTTTGTTTTCCATGAAGGGGTTTAAATTATTCATTCAAGCAACTTAAGGAAGCAATGCGCAATGCACTTGAGAGCAAAATGGCCTCGCCTTTGCACAAGACATTTAGGCCGGGAAACACCACAAGATGGTCTTAATAAGGTAAAAAGATTGTCAAAACCAAAAGCAATTCTATAAAAAGTATTATAGTACCTGGTTGGTAAAAAACACATACTACAAAGGTGATTTCCTATGTTACTCCGACTTCTCACTTTATCTCATGTATCCGACACTTGACACTCCAACATTGGTATGGAATCCTTACCCAACACTCAATTTGTCAATTGGACACTTCTATTATTCAAACCAAAAATTGGTAGGGTAAAAGTTTAAAAAGATAGGGAGGGAGGGCAGAAAGTTATGTGAGGTATGCTCACAAGTGGGGTTGAAAATATAAGTTTTTCTATATAAAATCTATGACACGCCTATTTGCAACAATTTAGTGAGAAATGCACATAAGTGTACCTTTTAGAATCAAACTCATGTTTCATAATTACCGTATCCCCATACCCGTGTCCAGATTTACGATAGAGTCCCAGTGTCCAAACTTTTGAGCCATGAAGAATCAGACACTTGGATACGTACCAACCCGACTCTCAACCCATGTCAGGGTAACATAGGTAATTTCTAATAAAAAGTTCCAAATTTTAATTACGGTAAACTTCAGTTCAATTACAGGATTCCATGGTTTCAATGACTGCTCTAGTTCAGCCTAATAGTTGATGAGGCACATACTCTATTGTTTATTCTTTTCTTTTATGTTTTCTCTNGCAGTGCAACATTCAAAATGATATGCATGCACTATTCAATAGCCAAGCAATTAACATGTCACACGGGTGGGGCATATGGTGCAGGTGGGAAGTAACTGTAAAACAATTAGCGTTACCTACTTTGCTTACACATCTATCAACAAAGTAACTAATACCACTGTTCAATTGTTTATTAATGATTGACTGACCTTCCACATGCTGTTCTCGACAGTAAAGAACCGATTGCCGTCATAATTAGCTGACAAGTGGAGAGAGTAAGAATGAGAATCCAAGACAAGGAATCCTTGTAGCAAAACTGTAACACTAGTAATCAGCATCAGTAAAAATTACAATTCAGATGTCCCATGCAACCAAATAGCTTTAGGTGCTGCTCCTATGAATCAAATCAAATGAATGTTGAACAGATGTCATAACCTAAGGATCCACTTTATAATCTGCAAAGAAAGAATCTTTTCTTCCCTACAATCTTACAATAAGTAGAAAATGCATCTTTTTCTTCATCTCATCAGCTAATGGATACCTAGTGCCGCATGTGTCAATGAAATAGTTGCAGTTTTATTTTAACAGTTGCCATTTCGATTTTGTAACTTCAAATCTTACGCTTTTAATGATTGAGGAACTTAATTTCCTAGCCCCTCCTTTGTTCTTCCCTGATGAGGTAAGTGTATCTAATAAGATTACCATAGGATTGATAATTCAGTCAGCTTTCCATGATGATCGACAGTACAAAGGCTAATGTCACTTGGTACACATCGGAACTAAGTACTTGGAGGATATTGCATGTACTTCCTATGACTTGAACTCCTTTATAAACTTCTTAGGGAATGGCGGAATGCTCATAGTTGTGTTGGTTGACTATATGAGAACTAAGTTCTTAAAAGAAGTTTTTCTGAACCAGGAGAAAGTAGAACTCCTACATCTTATGGGAAGTAGAACTTCATCGATAAGTCCCACTTTCCTCATTTTGCCAATATTCAGTGAATCAAAGAAAATATGCATTTGTTACTTCCCCAGGAAGTTACACTTTTACATCACTTGTTGTGAACCAGATCATCAGCATTTAGAGATGCATCATATGGCAAAATGAGGCAGATTTTATATTTATTTTTATTTTTTATTTTTGATATAAAAAAGTATATTAATATTAATAATGAATACAAAGAAAGAGGACAAGAAGTCCTCTAAGGTAAAATTACAAGTCGCCCCAATGACGTTGGATGTCAGTGAGGATAACCCCCTTAAAAGCCCCAACCCTTGTTCTCTAAGGTAGATTTTAACAGCAATGTTCAAATGCATGATGTATCAAATGTATGATGTATCAGCACTGAAGAAGAATCTCTTCTAGGTCCAATGATTCTTCAATGTTCTATCAAAGAGACTTAAATATCTTCTTTTTTGAAACCCGAACCATTTAGGACAAAATTTTGACATATAAATTATCGGAATACCAAGATTTATATTTTTCAACACTAAGTCTATCTCAAGAGGGAATACATGAGTGCACCTAGATGTTATATAACAAAGGATGAACAAGGGTTTATATTTTATATCAGTCAGATATCTATATGCTTTTTCAAAATGGATGTTTCATTAGTTTAAATGTGCAAAATTTTGCAGTTCGAGCATCTAAGAACAAATACTATGGACCATCTTCACAAATAGAAAGCAAACAGTGAAGAGGAGACGCAATTTAGCTTGTTGATAGAGTTTTCCAATGCAGGAGAAATAGAGTGGGGATAGGAAAGGGTATTCCTATACATGTTAGCACCTTAGTGGCTTTTTCCAGAAATTTTCAACTGTGCTGTACATATATCCTATAGTCAGCTGTGATAAAAGTGCAAATACCAACGATGTCAAGTAAGTGGTCTCATCTTCAAAGGTAACTATGTGAATATATGGAACTAAATAAATACTTTGAACAACAAGAGAAAACTTCAGTGTTTGCAACAGCTTTTACATTGATAGCAAGTATTGTTCCATATCTGGACAAGAGGAACGTTTACCTTCTACAATGAAGGACATTGGACTCGACCACATAGTGTTCAATTAAACAGCAGAAAAGTACTTTATTTTTAGCATAAGAAAAACAAACAGCACAAAAGTACTAGAATGCCCACATTCAGAGATCATGCGTTACCTGTCACAGGGATAAATTTCTGGCAAGTCTTCACAATAAAGTTGTCTGACAGGTCCTCCTCATCTTCCTCGGCACCAAATAACTATTTTCATAACACCAGATAGCACCAAACAAGCAAACAAAGAATGGTATCAGATATAATTTGTCCTATGAGCACAATACTAAAATAAGAACAGGAAATGATTAGCTTAAAGCATCATGAAATTTAAAACAGCATCCAAGCACTAAGATGTCATTCATCTACTCTTCTTGGCAAACACTGCTTGGGTATTCCTCTTACTTCTAAAGCCTTGAGGAGATCTGATTGTCTTAGATTGGTGGAGAAGATAACTACAAAGATCAAGCAGTGGTCTAGTAAATTTATTTCATATGCAGCTTGTGCTCAACTCATTAGCTCTGTTCTTTTCAGTTTGCATAAATTCTGGGGATCCAGTTTTGTTTACCCAGAAAGGTCATCAGTCAAGTTGAATCTTTGTGTTGAAATATCTTAATGGGGGCGGCAGTTTCATATGAAGCCTGCTCTAGAGGTATGGAAGGATATTTGTCAGCCAAAATAATGTGTTGGCCTAGACTTTTGAGATCTGCATGATTCAATACTGCCTGATATGAAGCTGCTGTGGTGTATATCCCCAAAAGCTGATGTTTTGTGGGTAAAATGGGTCCATGGGATGTAGATTCTACATACTGAGTTGTTAGAGCTTGCTCTTTCAAATAAACAATCACGGAGTTTTAGAAAACTCCTAAAGCTCAGAACTCAAAAGTAAAGCTCATTCAAATGTTGTGGGAGAAATGGGATTCATGAAATGTACATTCTAAATAATAATTTTGGAAGCTTGCTCTTTCAAACAACCAATTCTGGAGTTTTAGGAAACTCCTAAACCTCATAAGTAAAGCTCATTCATGTGTGCTATGGATTACCGATGAGGTCCATTGGATTGCCTCTCCTCCCCCATCCAGTTCTAAGGTCACTTATGCAGCTTTGCACCCCTGTCTCCTATTCAGCTGTGACCTAAACTGGTTTGGGGTAAGAACTGTACCTCAAACATAGTTTACAACATAGTCAATGTGGCAATGAAAGCTACACAGCAGGCTATTGAAGAGAGGAATTCATACGGATACCGAGAGTATGCTTTGTTGTCAGCACCCTGAATACCATGAGCATCTGTTTTTGTGTGCTTGCACTTGAGATATGGTCCACACGGCTGCAGATATGTCAGTTTACTGGATACCTGTGCCCCTTTGTAACTGGAATGCTGTGGTGAAAAGGGAATTTTAATATACCAGAGGCTCTTCTACCCAAAGATTTATGTGTAGCGCAGCATTTAATGCTCGTAATCGTCATGTTCGGATTTCCAGGAATCAGTTGATTATCAAACAAGAGTTATATATGAGTTGAAATTACAGCTCACAATATACATTAAATCAAGGATACTGCGCAGCATCGTGATTGGTGCAGCAGTGTGAAGATTTTTCCAAATTTAGTAAGAAAGCCGAGAAGTAGTTGTTAGCTTAGTGTAAGTTTTCCTGGTGAGCTTTTTCTTAGATAAAGAAAAACTATATGTTGATAACTGTCAAAATGTGCAGAAAAAGTGGAGTCCTGTACCAGTAATTCTTTACAAGTTGGCCCAATTCCATTGGACCTCAGAAATGGTATAACTCCTAAATTACCAGTAAACCATATCCCTATCCCAGAGCATATCCAGAGAAACAGATATCGAAATAAAGACCCGCGCATTCCACTTCAGCCAAGCACCAAAGTACTTCCAACATTGCATTGTGCCACAATAATTCCTTTTCCTTCCCCCTCCCGAAACCCACAAATCAGGTCCACAACGACTCCCGACACCAAAATTGAACTCCATAGGTCACACGCCACATTACATCCAAGAAAAAAATGTGTCGTTGTCTCACCACTGGTGCGAAAAAGCGAACAAATGTCTAGCGATTAAACAACCCCTGGCCTCTTCCATTGGCAAACAGGAGCTTTATCTCAGCTCCGGCTATGCGTTAACATTATACTGAGCTTTGCAAGAAGCTAAGATACACACCTTTTATCCCAAACTAAGTCGTCTGTGAGAACTGGTTCATAAACACCTGGTTGTTCCTCTATTTCCAAATACACCAAACAACAGCAAACATAGCACATCTCCAAAGAACATTTCCTTCTTTTCTAAGCAGAAATTTTCTATATCCCACCCGAAACATTTGTAGCTAATTAGAACGACAAATCCAAGACTTCCCACCCCAAGACCTCAAAAAGTCGTTACCAAGCACGCCAAGCAAAAGAACAATGTAGAAATTAAAGTTCATTGTTCTCGCAGTCTCATAACACACCACACACATACATCATGCGAGAGCAATTTGTAAGGAAGGTTGTTAGTGGTACTCTATTAAGAACTGGAATCCAAAAGAAAGCACACGCCTTCAAGGGAGTTTCGACATCCCAAATGACAGAGCTGAGAGTAAATGGATTTGGTAAAAGAAATCCCAGTGAAGCACAATTTCCTGACCTAGTTTTCCATAAAGACAGGACATTGCAAAACAAAACTCTAGACCTTGTGCGCTCTTTCAAGTGGAAATGGATAGTTTATAAATGTTAGAAAGAGGACATTGCAAAACAAAACACAAGCACTCTTTAATGCAGAGAAACTGACAAATTTGAAGCCTACACATAAAGGTTTTCTGTAGCCCTGCACCTCAAAATTGACACCCTAACTTCAAGTTTTCAAGCTACATATTCCAATTACATTTATTAGAATAAACCCAAAGTAGTGTAGCTTCTTAAGCTCACGGGCATCTCTCTGCATTCCATGCAATAAGTTCAAGCCTTGTGATGCTTTATCTAGGAGCTTTAGATGCTTTAGTATTAAGCTTTACGATGATCTACTCCATAGAAAAGTGAGCAGAAGTATTGATATATACACCCACATAGTATAACTTTGAGATTAGTGACATTTTCACAAACAAATGAAGATTATTGGAAACCAAAGGTATTTATGTGAACCTAGAGATATGAGGGATGGTGACTAAAAGTTCATCATCTAGAGGAAAGGGTTGTCCTTTTATTCTTTGGGCTCATTTACATAGAAGTATGATTGCAATGTATTATATTCCTTATCAAATAGAGGTAGAGGTAGAGGTGGAAAATCAAGGAGAAAGCGGAGTGATATGAGAACTGTATAATTGATCACATGAGCTAATGTGACCATAATTATTCAAGTTTAACATATGTTAGCATCATCACCTGATTAGAAGTATAACATTTACAAGTCTCATAAGTAACCTTGAGCATGTATATTATGCTCAAGACATAGTAAGAATTATAATATCCAAACTACATCGGGGTTTAGGAAGACAACTTGTAAAACAGGGTGGGACCATTATGAAGTTTCTATATGATATAGGAGAGCTTTGGTCTTTTATGAAGATAAGATTTGGAAATATAACCTTAAAGAGACCCCTATCTCTTAAAGTGAGGAAGATAAGGTAGAAGTGAAGTTTCTATAAGCCCGTTTGGCCTAGCTTCTATTTACTTTTGCTTCTTCCACTCACATTCCTCCTCCCGCACCCCCTATTTCCAACTTCTAAGAAGTGAAAAAACTGTTAAAATAGAGCTAGAACCTAGAAGTAGAAGTTACAATTGTAACTTGTACTTCTAGCTTCATATCAACCTCTTAGAATTTAAAGGTGGAGGGGGAAGTGGAGGAGAGCGGCTGGAAGAGAGGGATGTGAGAGATGAAGTAGAAGCTAGGCAAACGGGCTCTAAAGATCAAAGAAGATTCTTGCTACTGCTAATGACATACATAACAACAAGGTGTGTGGCCAGCCTCAGATTGTTATAAGGTAGGGAAGGACGATAGAAATTTACATCCCGCCATCTTCCCACCATTAAGCAGCAAAATACATGAGAACCAAAGGATAAAATATACCATAAGAGAGCTAAACCTATTAAACAAAATCAGACTGAAACTATAATTAAAAGATGTCACCTTAAATGACGAATACAGTAGTATTGCGGCCAGCAGCAGGTTCACCACTTCAAACCTCTATCAGAACACAACCAACATACTTCACACAGTCAATATCACAGAATGTTCCAAAGCAAATAAAAGGAAAAACATGAACCAGTGAGGATAAAACCTGAAGAGTGGCTGCCCCAAGAAGTATTAGTGACAGTCGGAATATGATGGCGCCGGCAATACCATATGAAAGCACACGATTCTAAATACCAACGATTAAGATGTTGTTATAAGAAAATACAATAAAACAATCCTGAGTAACATCCACTTGGAAAGGAAAACAACCCCCTGTGAAGCTTTATTTCTTCTGGGAAAAAAATAAAACTACAGGACTTGAAGTTTGCAGCTAAAAGTCATACCTGGTACATAATTGGCACCTTAAAGTACTTGAAAATTAAAACAAAGACAAATAGGTTGTCCACAGAAAGACTTTGCTCCAACAAGTACCTGATAATAACTCCATATAATTACTGTGCTGAAAAATGACAAAGCTCAAACAGCTTCAAAACTGTAAAGTGATGAGAAAAATGAGAGTTAACAATATAGGGAAAGACAGAAACCTACAAAGGCCTTCAGCATCAATTTTATGGCCAATAACAGAAAACAAAGTGAATGTTTTATGTTTATTCTGACAAATACAAAGAACTCATCATCAATCTTACTGGCTAGTGGCTAGCATGTGGGAGAAAGAAAATATGCCAGTGGACAGAGTTTTACTGTATAAGAGAAAAGAGGCAGATTTTGATGCTTTTCTAACAAAAAGGAAAAAAAAAANAAAAAAAAAAAAAAAGGCAGCTACTATCAACTAATTTTACACTTCTTCAAGGCAAATTCTTATTTGAGACGTGTCTCATGGAATTATTAGATGAGACGCATGAATAATAAGGGTCTGTGGGTTGGGCCTAAATCCATTAAAGTTGGGTTAAGTAGTGGCCTCATTGAGACTAGTCTCATTAGAGACAAGCTGCTTCTTCAAAGTTATAATACTAGTAGTTGCCTCTGATAACTCAAATATAAACTGCAGAACCTTCTCCATCTCCAAGCATCGCCAGAAAACCTCTCTTCGTTTTGTGGTGCTCCACAGATTGTCTAATATAGTAAACAATCAAATTGTGGTTCACCAACATGACATCCTCCCTCATCCTTTTTTTTTTTTTTTTTAAGAAAAATTTGCATTAAAACTAAAATGTGAATAGTTACAAGCTAGGAGGACATGGATTCCTTGAGCTAGTACAAAAGAATATCTAATTACAATCGCCCTAATGTCTCTGAATATCCGTAAGGATTAACCCTTTAAAAGCCCCTGCCACTTTGGCCTAAAGAGAGGCCATGTACACCGCCCGATGCCACACAAAAGTAGGTGGTTTGGATGTCCCAGAAAAAACACGAGAATTCCTTTCCGGCCAAAGACACCAGATAATAGCAAAAAGGCACATCGCCACAACAACGTGTTATCCTTACCAACTTCAAAACCCACAAACCGAGCCCCCAAGTGCTAAGTAAGGGTAGGGGAGCACACGAAACACTCTCCTCTAATCTCAAAGAGCCTCACCCAAAGGGATCTAGCAAAATCACACTGTAGAAACAGATGAATACCCGTCTCTCTCACACGATGGCATAAAACACACATGTCCGGGAGCAAAGACCACCCAGGTCTCCTACGCTACAGCATGTCGTGAGAATCCACCATACCTAGTACTAGGGTCCAAACAAGCGCACGCCCCTTAAGGAACACCTTAGAATTCCAAAGGAAATTGGCAAGGGGGAAAGGAGGGTGAGGTGAGGTAAGACTGAGTTTGGTAAGGAAGGATTTGTACGAGAAGATCCCAGATAAATCTCCAAGCCAAACCCTTATAATTAGCTGTGCCAGAAAGGTGAGTGGTATAAAGGACGGAGAGCAAGGAAATGAGTTCCTCCATCTGCCAGCCATAGGGGGCTCTCCTTAAGTGAAAGTCCCAAGCTCTGATGCTGTTAGAGAAGAAAGCAGCAACCGCTGTACATGGAGGGTAGAAAGAAGAAAAAACTCGAGGAAAAAAAGAGAGGAGCCCCCGATCCAAGTATCCTCCCAAAACTAGCATGGTTACCAAGACCCACTTTGTATCTGACGAGAGGGAAAAAAAAAGAGTGGATACTTGAGATATGAATTTCCAAAGGCAATGGGAGATCGAAGAACTGGCTTGAGCAACCCACCCGTTTTGTTGGAGACTGTACTTGCTCTTGATAACTCGGTGCCATAGGGAATCAGGTTCCAAGGGGAAGCGCCATAACCATTTACCCACCAACGAGATGTTGTTGGACACCAAACGACTGATGCCTAAACCCCCTTCCGTCTTAGCCTACACGCTAGATCCCAATTCACAAGGTGGTCCCTCTTAACCCCAAATCGACCCAAACCACAAGAAGTCACACATCAATTTCTCGATCCTGTTGGCCACACTGGTCAGGATTGGAATGCTACTCAAGCAAGATCGAATAATCATAATTCTTCCGCCAAACAAAAAGTACACTCCCTTCCAGACGTCCTCCCTCATCCCATAACCATCTTTTCTGATAATTTATAGTATTAACTTAATAGTACGCCTATAATTTTACTTCGGCTATATTTTTTTTTTTTCCTCGGGGGGAGGGGGTGGCATGATGCGGGAGCATTATTTTGACTTATGAAGATCAACCCAAAAGCTCCACGTATTATTTGGTGGCCCAAATGTGAGACCATTTGTTATGGGTCACCAATGAGGATTAATGGGTCCTTATAAAACCCATTATTTATCTTTAATTGCTGTCTTTTATTTTATTCCCAATTATAGGGATATGTTTTAGGACAAATAATGTAAAGGCTAAATTATAGCGCCTTAGATTTAATTTAAATAGCTAGAATTAAATTAGTTGCAAGCAAGAAGGCCGGGAGCTCAAGCCCACAACATGCCCAACCCAAGCAAGCTAGGCCAGACCAGACACGCGTGTGCCATTCCCGACACCCGGCCTAGCCAGACGCATGCCCGTGCACTCTAACAGCAGCAACAGCCAACGGGCATCAGCAACGGCCCAGCTCGGGAGCCCTCGTGCCCGTTGTTCAACTCAAACTCTAGAAGCCCATGTCCAAGTCCAAGTCATGCCGGTTCAATGGAGTGAAGGCCAAGTTTTCCTATTTCTAGTTGATTAAGTTTTAGGAAAGTTGATATTTTCTATTTTTAGGCTATTTCCTTAAATTGGGTAGATTGTTTCCAAGTTTAGGAAATTAGTTATTTATTATTTTTATTCTAGTTAGAATAAGATTAGGACTTCCATTATTCAAGCCATGTAATTGCCTATATAAAGGCCCCCTCATTCATCAAATGAACATAGACTTGAATGAATTAAACTTGAGATTATTCTCTTTGAGTTTTACTTAGTTTCTTTGTGACTCTAATTAAATCTCTCGGGTTTCTGGGTGACTCCCAAACCCGTTAGTCCTTTCTGTGTGATAAGACTTTAGGTTCCCATTTGTCCGTTTGTTGTGATAAGACTTAAGGTTCTACCCATCCTCTTGTGTTTTTGGTACTTTAATTATATCATGGCAGTTGCTGGTTGGAGTGGTTTCTCTTTTTTGGGGAGGCAACAAATAAAACTTTAATACTATATGTTCTTGATTTCAAAGAAAGAGGAACCAAAACAAAGAGCAAGGCTTATGATTTCTTGTTTTATAAGAGGGGGGCTTTGGGGATTATAATAATAAGCCACTACAAATCTATTTTTGAGGTGCCGATACGCGAAATTCAAGCCGCAACGACCGCAACCTGTTATGCTTGGATTAGAGTACTTCTGCTCTGCGACTGTCACCATGATTGCGACCGATACAGCGATTTCTAACCCTTGCTCCTCCTAAGATTGTTGGAACTAAACACTGGATGAATTTAGTGCCAATTTTCAATCATGTGAAATGATTATCTTAATCCAAATCTCATATTCCAAGGAAAAACTTGGAAAACATTTCTCCATTAACTTTTCGTCTTTTTATGATTTGTCATATAATTTGGCACTCCTGGATTTGGAAATTATTGTATATAAAATGCAACAGGAGTAAGTAGCTGTAGTTGTAATTCCATTTCTACCATGCTGGTTGAATACATGTCAGCGTTCGCCATTCAAGAGACAGCAAAACACATGGACACATGCATTAATCTGATTCTAATATGACTAAGGCAATAGATCTTAAAACTTTCACACACCTGGTAATTTCTTTTTTAGGTAAAGTAAAATTTCATCCATACTTTGTGTGGTTCAGCCAATACCGCACAGGATTAACAGTTTCAACTTTTAAACTGGAAATATATATCAGAGGGGAGAAAAAACAAAAAGAGCTCTTGTAGCAGATCAGAATATTACTATATTCAGAAAAAAAAGGAGACAAGATTATCACCCATATAAATGTTTTGTTAGAAACACTGACATATAAGCAAAGGCAAAAAGCATATCGTTCACTCTGTCAATCATTGTACGTAAGATGTGTTATATAATGTTGAAGATGCAAAAGCAAACCTCCTAATTAATGCATGTACATGGTCATCTTAATAAGTGCATGTCAAATAGAGGAAAAAAGTAAGTTTCATACCCGGCAAAAAATTCAGTAGCTTTGCCAACTCCATCTTTCAAACCCAAACCAACTCCAAATACTACTGCAGAGCATACCTAATAGGATCATTGACTACACTGGTTTTAACAGAGTAGAAGAACTATGAGCAGAAGTCTGAAAGATGTAGAAAGGTACTCACACATAGAGCAACTGTTCTAATGGATGACTTGTAGCCTTCCGGACCATGTTTCTCTTTTACAGAACTGCCAGCAGTTGGACGAGACTTGCCAACGTTACCCGTTCCATCATATGACTGGGAACTACTTCCACTTGGTTCTGCAATTCAAGCAACAAGCTACTTTAAAAGAGGTAAAACAAATATATATTCAGGAACAACCAAGTCCACAGCCTTCCAGAATCTCAATAAGCTTCATTTTCTGTGTCCACTTAGATGCTCAAAAGCTCAGCAAAGTAACTTAAACAGGATGGTTAGACTTAAAACTGATCAACAAATAGCTATGTTGCATGGAAACGGAAATGCGGAATTGTCATTTCTCAAAAAACTAGTAAACATGCTTGTCAATTGGGACTAAGTGTGTAGACCTAAGACGGAGGGGGGTTTTAGGTCTTGGGTGGTTGGTGTCTAAAAACATTTCATTGGTGGGTAAGTGGTTGTGGCGATTCCCTTTAGAGACCAGGTCCCTATGGCATCAGGTAATCAAGAGAAAGTATGGTCTTCAGCAGAATGGATGGGATGCCCTCTCCAGCTCCCTTGTTTCCCATGCTGCACCATGGAAGTTCATCTTACAGGTATCTCGGTTCTTCTTCCTTATGGTCAGATTTAAGGTAGGTAATAGTCATCGGGTTCAGTTTTGGGAGGATGCATGGAAGGGGGATGATTCCTTTGCTTCTATGTATCCTAGGGCTTATCGTTTGTCTAACCTTCACGATGCACCAGTTTCTGCTTTCTTTTCTGCTGATGGTGTGTCTTAGGACCTCCACTTCAGCAGAGCTCCTCATGATTGGGAGATAGAGGAGATTACTACCCTCCTTACCATCCTGGACACTAGTTTCCTCTCAACTTCAGGGTGCGGGTCGGGGACTCTTCATGGGGTTTTCACTTGCAAGTCTTTCCTTGACCATCTTAGCCTACCACCACAATATCCCGCCTTCCCTTTAGCCACTTATATATGGAAGTCTAAGGTTCCTTTGAAAGTGCGTGCCTTTGTTTGGACCTTGGCGCTAGGCAAAATTAACACCCACGATGTGTTGCAGAAGCGCCGACTTGGGTGGGTTATTTCACCGGATGAGTGTGTCTTATGTTGTCAAGCTGGGGAGACCTCTCAGCATTTGTTCCTGCATTGCGATTTCACGAGATCTCTTTGGCAACGACTTTTGGGAATTAAGGGGGAGTGTTTTGTGTGTCCTGCGGACATTACGCAGCATCTACAGACTCAGTATGTCTTGGGGCGGGGCAAAGAGTGTAGGCAACATTGAAGGTGTAGCTTTATGGCACTCCTTTGCTGCCTTTGGCTAGAGCGGAATTCCCGTACCTTCATGGGAATTTCTAATCCGGTAGAATTTGTTTGGGATCGCATTGTGTATTTGGCCTCTCTATGGATCAAGGCGGCAAGGGCTTTTAAGGGCATTACACTCACTGACACTCAACGTCATTGGGGTGATTTGTATCTACTATCTTGAGGACTCCTTATCCTCCTACTTTGTACCTTCTTTTGGTTATTAATACAACTTTTTTCTTATCAAAAAAAAAAAGTAGGAAAGATGGAGAGAGAGAGAGAGAGAGAGCTAGAATTTTTTCTCGGAAACCTAAAGTCATATGAACTTTCATCAATAAAAGTAAAAATAAATAAGCTTTTAGAGTTAACATGGTAATATATATAGAGATTAGTAAAAAGTACATGTATTTTGGGATATCATAAGTCAATTAACAGAAAAGTTGTCTTCTTGAGACGCAAAGGATCCCTGGACTAGGAGGTCCGGCTCATGCCTTACACACCCACGCCCAGAAGCACTTTTAATTTTGCAGACATTTATATTTCCAATATAAAAACAATGTTACCGTTTTTTAAAGTGCTAATACACCATTATATTTCATATAATACTGCAAGTCCAAGGTCAAGAAAGAAGTAGTTCCAGAGAAGGTGGGGGTGGTAGATATTGAGAGCAAGATGGAAGAGACAAGACTCAAATGGTTTGGACATGTTGTGAGGAGACTATCGAAGGCACGGGTAAGAAGATGCAAGAGATTGTGCTTAGAGATTGCAAGAGAAGAGGAGGTAGACCCAAGAAGAATCCGGGGGGAGGGGGGATCAAACATGATATGGTCCTCCTAGAGCTTAACGAGAACATGGTCCTTACTTGAAAAACTTTAGCATGATAGGACATGTATAGCAGCTATTTTGTTGATGTGTTGGTCTTCTTTCTTTAGTTCTTTAACATTGTTTTATTATTGTCTTTAGTTGTTTACTACTTTTCTCTCACATACTTGTGCCTTTAGCATTTGCATTTGCTCTTTCCTTTAATTATTTACTCCTCTTCGGGGAAAAAAAATGAAATAACCTAAATACCAATGTCAACTTGCAACTTTTCTCTCTACAAATGTCTCAATCACTCTTGGACTTTAACTCATAAAGCGAGGGTAATTTAGGTATTACACATGTCTATCCCACTCTCCTTAAATCTTGTGCCAAATAGAAAGTGTAACCTTCACTAAAAAAACGAAGGGAGTATAACTTTATTTTTGTCAAGTCTGAAACTGAATTCCAAAGTGTGAATCAAAGAAGTGATAGAATATGTCAATTTGGAGTGGTAAAATCACAGAAGATGTAAGAAATAATGATGTTTAATGTATGGTGGGCCAACAAAGCATAATACAATTGACATGTGTATAGTAGTTTAAATGGCTGAAATTATTCTCAGTCTTTGAGAGAAAGGAAGGAGTCAAAGAGAGAAACTGAAAAAGCAAAATGGTGAGACATAAAGGATGAGGAGGACAAGAAGAAAAGAGGAAGACATACTTTGATGCTCGGCAAATACACCACCAAAGCATATTAGCCTTCAAGGAGCGGCAAGCAAGCGGCCTTTAGGGGTGCGCAACTAAGCTAGAATTCAAAGAATTTAGGAAATTAGAGATTATGAAGAAATTAGGTGCAAGTACTAACTACCATTATGCTCAAATATGGGAATGGGGTAGTTAAGGGAAGGGGGAAAGGGAATTCTTGTAACGATTCTTAATTATTTTGAAATATACTCTTCTATCTTCCATAAAATGATCCTGGTGTGCATGATGTGCACACCACGCCAAGGCGAGAGGCAAGTCTAAGGCGGTTTGTGGCGTGCGGCTTGGCTTGCTTTGTCGTTCATGCAATTCGAAATTGCGATATCACTCACAATTGAGGAAACGAAAGTTGCAGGAACGAACTGATACGCAATCCACATAGCAGGTTGCGATCTTCATGGATTGAATTTTGGTTCCTACCATATCGGTTGTATTGGCCATCTATCAGGTTTACCGGTCATTTATTGGCGATATATCAGTCCTATGGGTCATGTATGTCTATATCAATCATTTACCGGCCATATCACACACCTTAACTATCTGGGATTTTGAGTATCTGCATCCCAAAAGTCTGATACATGTTGGTTGATAGTCACATCACATCAACATCAACATAACCCCAATGCCTCCAAAGAGACTCCCGCCTAGGCGGGGTAAGGTGGGGTTGGTTTTACGCAGCCTAACCCCTGTTTTCAAAGAGAGGCTCTTTCCGTTTGACCCTTAATCCGAAGTGCGACGACTATCAGCATCTTCACAATAATAAGAAGTGTAGACAGCTTTATTAGCCATTTTGATTTAATCCATTATATTCCAAAGCCAAAAGGTAGTGAATCTTTTGGCTCCACTGGAAAGCGGACAACAATGATAGTCACATATCGACTAATATTTAATACCCTTTTCGTCCTTTCCTTCCGGGTTTATGAGATAACCAAGCCAATGCCTCGCACTTAAGCACATTTGAGGAATGCCCTTTCAAATTAAACCAAAAGTAAGAAAAAATTTCTTAAAATAGATGAACCCGATCCTCAGATCCTCACCCAAGTCTAAGTTTAACACTAAGATCAACAATGATACAAGTTATGGTGGGGTAGTAGTGGACATAGTCAGAGAGAGAAACATGTTTTCTTGAATCCATTTTTGCCTTTCTTTTATCTCTACTAAATGTTTTCTATTGTTTTCATATCATAAGAATTAGAGATGGAACAGCCCCAAAGTTCTCCTACATCTGATTATTTAAGGTAAAATAACAGAAACAATAAAACTCCTGATAACTTTTTCCCTTCAAGATTTCCATAATCTTGCCTCCAAATTAGGTCGAAAAATAGTTATATTATTAGTTTAAAAAATAATCCTCAACTTTTCACTTGCAAATTTTGAAGCATGGAAAGTTCTATGAAGGTCACGTTTCCCATTTTGGAGGTTCCCGTTTTGGAAACTCGGAAACTCAAGGAAACTTAGGGAAGCTTCTTATTCATCGAAAGAACAACTTTTCTATTAGTTGACCTTTACAATACCAAAATTCCATCTATTTTCTACTAATCTATAACAGCTAATTTATTTATTGTTATTATTGATGACAGTTAAGATAATTTTAGGTTATTAAGAAAATTAATAGGGTTTTCTCTTTTTTTTAGCATTTCCGCATTTCCTAGGTTTTTGAGAAATTAAGTTTCCGCGTTTCCCGTTTATGTTTCCTTGTTTCCCGTTTCGATGCAACATAGCTTGCAAACCAACCGCATAGAAAACTAGCTACTTTCGCTAGTTGTACACAGTTTGACTTCCCCACAATTTATCCCAATTCCTTTTTTCAATAGTTGACCCATTTCAACTTCAAATTAAACTCAAATTTGATGGGGCCAAAAATTAGATGGAGTAGTGGCAGGTTATATTATTCAAAATCATCATGGTCACATGATTACTGCTGGTGGTCAAAATTTAGGAGAAGCCCCTATGTTAATAACTAAAGCTGTTGCGCTTCGTAATGGTCTCAAACATGCAATAAATGTTGGAATCACTAATATCTGTATAGAAGGAGATAACCAAGTGATTCTGTTTGCTTTATTAGGATATATTAAATGCCTCGAGTAATTGCAAGCGTAGTTTTAGATATCCAACAAATGTTGCTATCACAACTAATTATAGTACTTCTCTTATACATTAAGAGGCTAACTCAGCAGCAGACACGCTGGCAAAATTAGAGATATTTACTTCTGCACAGGTCGCCTGATATATTAGGCCGCCTGAAATATTAGGCCGAATGTGCTGATAGTTTATTAACTAATACTATTGAGCCAAAAATTGGTACTGACGACTCAAGAACTAGTATCGCTTTTTTCTCACCCAGTAACACTCCAGTACTTGTTTTTGCTTACACAGTACCAATTTTGTTTGCCCACTACAGGCGGCCTCATAGGAGACGGATTGTTACTTCTGACAGTGCTATTTGTTAGAACAATAACTGCATATCGTATAGCAAAAAATTAGAGGAATTGGATATGACTTCTAGGCGTGATATCATTTTCCTAAAAGTTTAGTGTCGACCCTCATAGAAGCGACTGCGTTACACGAAACAACTTCCGAAATACAAAGAAATCATCAAAGTATGTTGTTCACTTTACATAATACCCCACTAATGAATTTGTTCATATGAAATTGTTGTTAATGTCTCCTTCATACAAAATGATAAACTTCTATCTTGCATCCATGGCTTCGTGCTCGTTTGGCCAAGTTTCTCCCAACTTCTACTTCTTCCCCCATTTTTCTTCTTCATTACTCCCTCTTCCACCACCTCCTCCACCACTTTTGACTTCTAAGAAGTTAAAATAGGGGTAGAAGTAGAAGCTCCAAACGGGGGAGGTGGAGAAGAAATGTGAAGGAAAAGTAGAAGTTGGGAGAAGCTTGGCCAAACGGGCCCTTCATCATCAAGAAGATGATTAAACTTTCCATCCTCTTGATTGAGACGAAGAGAGTGTTCTCTCTTCTTGAGATGATAATCCCATCATCCCCTTTATCTCTCATAATAAATCTCTATTAGATCAAGTTAGTTACTGTTGGTTACCAATATGTGTGACAAGTGTGAAGTGTCTCACTAAATTATCCACGTAATTACAAACAAAACCAACCAAAAAATAACCAATGAGAGATAATCTCTTACTCTAAAAATGTTCCAACACTATTTATCAAATTCCTACTACAACAGAATTCAAAAAATAAAAACTTTAAATTAAGCATAAAAGTTACTCCATAGGTATTTCATTATGACAGATAATACTGCACAGTAAGTCAATAAAGTAGAAACCTAAGTGACAACAATCACCTGAAGCAGTAGATATACCATCTTCCTCTTCGGTTCTCTTCGCACAAACGGAAAGAAAACCAGGCAGTAAACGGGAATTCCTCGCTGCAAGTTTCAAATTCAAAAATCAATACAATTCAAGCACATTCATAAAAACTCAAAATAAGACGGATTCATAAAAACTCAAAATAAGATGGAATCACAGATAATGATAGAGACGAGATGAGAGGTTGCCTGAGCGGAGTACAAGAAATTGAGGAACATAGAATGGAGAAGGAGACAAATGGCTAGGCGAAATTGAGGGATTGCTGCTACTGAACTCTTTGTAAGTGGGTTTTAGAGTATGAGGAGTGATTTGGAGAGTGTTGTAAATGGCGGATGTTACTCCCATACCTCCGGGATGGGAGAGAAAGATAGTGGCAACTTGTGTCCGGCGATTCGGGAATGGGGAAATTTTAGGAGATGAACGAATGGCTTTGTTATTACAACCTCTGCATTTTGTTTTGTAACTAGTGCGGATGAGCTCGACAACACTAATGGGTATTGAAAAAAAATAATAATAATAATAATAATTTAGGGCAATTGTTAAGTAGTATTAAATGCTCCCATATTCATTATTTTTCACCCACCAACACAGCTAACAATGCATAGTTTGTAGTACTGATTTAATCACCTTTTCATTATTCCCTAAACTAAAAGCTTATTAACTACTGCACATGTACCACTACTTTCAACCTTTCATTAAACTACTTCTCTTTTTTACAGTACCATTTTCATTGCATATTATACATGGAAAAGAAAATGCATCCATCTACCTAGCTCTTGTCATCTTCTTCCGCAAGTTATTATCTACCACCCTCTCCACAAGATTGACTTGTATATATACACTTCAGTTATGTCTTTTATGGTTACTTGATAATCTAATTTTGTTCTTCTCACTAGTTGTGTTTTAAAGGGTTGGTTTCCATTTATATGTACTGTGTTTCAAATAAAAAATAGTAGAAATTATGCTTAATTAACATTATTCACAATTGCATGATTTTTTTAATTTTCTTTACAGATGGATTTCTTTGATTTAAATGAACCCCCCAGTGATCTTTACATGGAACCATTTGTGGGTCAAACGTTTTCTAGTGAAGAACAAGCATTTATTTTCTATGGAAATTATGCCAAGAACCATGGATTTGTTGTGCGGAAGGATCGATTTGTGAAAAAAAATGAAAGGATTGTGAGGCGTGATTTTTATTGTCATCGAGCTGGAAAACAACCTTTGAAAATTTATGATCCATCTAAAGAACAAAGAAATAGACCCTCCTCCAAGTGTGGTTGCAATGCTCATATGCGTATAACTCTAAAGAGGTCATTTGATATATTTCCGGAAGAATGGCATGTGACAAGTTTTGTCATTGCCCACAACCATGAACTATTATCGCCCATGGAAATGCGATTTTTACCTGCTAATCGAAATATCATGAATGAGGATAAGGATCGTATTCTTTTGCTCAAGGAGGCTGGCCTAACAGTTCGACAAATTATTCGTGTGATGGAGCTTGAGAAAAATGTAGACCATGGAGGATTATCATTTATGGAGAAGGACGTCCGTAATCTTTTCACCAAGGTCCAAAAGCAATTTGCAACAAATGATGTTATGGCATTGATAGAAAGTTTCAAGTCTGCCAAAGTGGAAAATTCTAAGTTCCAATATGAGTATACAGTAGATCAAGAGGGAAGGTTGGAACACTTATTTTGGTCTCCTACTAGAAGTTTTGATTGGTATGAGAGTTTTGGTGATGCGGTGGTTTTTGATACTACGTATAAAGTAAACGCATATGACATGCCTTGTGGATTTTTTGTTGGAGTTAACAACCACGGAAAGACCGTCTTGTTTGGATGTGCTCTATTACGCAACGAGACAACAAACACTTTTAAATGGCTAATGAAGGTATTGAAAATCCTGTTCTTTGCTATATGTATGTTGAGTTCAATTACATATAATATCTAAAAAAGTGCTGATTTTTTTTTTATCGTTTTTTAAGTTTAGGACGTACTAATCCATCAAAATTGCACTTATATGGTACATATATTTGTGTGTTTATATACTATGTTTGTAGTGTAGCCTTCTTGTGTTTTGTCTCATGTATAATACTACTCTACTTGTTTATTATGGAATTTCTATTTATATAAGAATATGTAATTATGTTATACATAGTAATTTGATCATTTACTTTGTACAATCTGTAGACTTTTGTGACTTTAATGAACAAGGCACCTAAAACTATTATCACGGATCAAGATCCATGGTTGACACAAGCTATCGCAACAGAGTTACGCTCCACTAAACATGCCTTTTGCATATGGCATATTACTTCGAAATTCAGCTCTTGGTTCACATCCACTCTTCGTACTGAATACCAAAAATGGTGTGCTGATTTTTATACATTGTACAAGTTGGAGTCACAAGAAGAGTCTGAGCGTCGTTGGCCACTAATACGTGACCAATATGGCTTAAAAGACAACAAGCATGTAAAAGGTTTGTATGAAATCAAGCATTTTTGGGTGCCTGCCTATCTTCGTGACTTCTTTTTTGGAGGACTGACAACTACCGGTCGATCTGAAAGTATGAATGCGTTTATTAAGAGATTTGTTTATTCCCTCACAAGTTTGAGCGATTTTGTTAAGCAGGTTAGTGATAAAATACTTTCCTTCATTTCATGGTTCTATTATAATGACATATTACAAGTATTTGTATTGAGTTAGTATACATGTGTCATCCTGTAGGTTAATATTGCAACTGAGGAGCTTGATCAAGCAGAATTACATGAGACTATGCGTACCAAATATTATGGTATATCTTTGAAATCAAAGTCTCCACTTGAGGAACAAGCTTCTAAACTTCTCACTCCATTTGCTTTTAGAAAATTCCAAGAACAATTTGAGGGAGCTACAAGATACTCTGTGATTGATATGAATGGTTATCATTATTTTGTGAAATTCTATCAGCAAAGTGATGCTCCAATTCATAAGGTATTATGGGATGGAAAGAAAGCAATGTGTACTTGTAAGCACTTTGAATTTTGGGGGATACTTTGTCGTCACATATTACGTGTGTTTCTCCAAACAAATTGTTTCGACATCCCCTCAATTTATTTTCCCATCCGCTGGTGTCGTTTTGGACTTGAAAGAAATTGCTTATCACTTGCAATAGAAGAACAAACTGTGGTGGAGGAAGGATCTAGCCAAATGGTTGTCCATGGAGTCAATGTACATGTGCAATGCCCTCCTAAGTCCACAACAAAGGGACGTCCTAAGAAAAAATATACACAAGGTGGAAAGCAGTCGGCAAAAAAGCCTAGAAATTGCGGATATTGCAATGAATCGGGACATTATATCAACACTTGTCCAAATAAAGAGAATATCGCTCTCTCCAATGGTGCACAAAAAAGGAAAAGGGTGACTTCAAGTGATCTTGGTCTCAATCCAGTATTTTCATTGAAATACTAGGTAATGTACTCGTATCTAACATCTTAAACTAGTGTTTTTAGTACTTATTTCTTCCTTGTGGTAAAATATTTTGGGTCCTATAAATTGCAGGTCATGGATTCTTCAATATAAGATGGTTTGTCGTTATGGAGCGGTCGCTTTATTTTCAGGATTCTATAGTAGTTTAGTCTTTTTGTCTTTTGGGATATCAACTGAAATTGGAAAACATTTGTGGTATTTTATAATTGATATTATATTTTTGGGTGAAAATGTATTGAAATTTCTATCACTTGATCATGTTATGAATACTGGAGTACGATTATGAACTTTAATATTTTTTTAAAAAAAATATTGTGAAATTTTTGTGTTGACATGGCTGGAAAAAAATCAGTTTAAAGGCATATTCCTATTACGTAATGGAATTAGGCAAATGGTAAAAAAGAGAAGCTAAATACGATTAGTTTAATGAAAGGTTGAAAGTAGTGGTACATGTGCAGTAGTTAATAAGCTTTTAGTTTAGGGAATAATGAAAAGGTGATTAAATCAGTACTACAAACTATCATTGTTAGCTGTGTTGGTGGGTGAAAAATAATGAATATGGGAGCATTTAATGCTCCTTAACAATTGTCCTTAGGGCAATTGTTAGCAAACCCGTAATAATTTTCACTCCACCCCCTGAACTTTGCACAAATGTCACGCAGCCTCACTATTTTTCGAAATGCCAGTCCACCCCTTGAAGTATTGGGATGGACTGATAATTGCTAATATTTTTTATTATAAACTCATTAAACATGTATTTTATTTTAATTTCTTCCTTATTAATCATTTTTCTTAGAATTTACATATGTTATATATTCAACAACTTTAACAAATGGAATATTTTCATGAATTTCCTTTCCATATTTTAAACATTAAAATAATTGTGTTACGATTACTTTCACATTAAATTTTTTTATGCTCCTTTAATTTTTTTAATTTTTTTTTTTAGTTTTTTTTGTGGTTCAATATTGCTCAAAAATTTCACGGTGCCTTTAATATTATTGACAAAGAACACCGATTATTTTGAGTGGCATTGATGTGATAACATGCAAAATTAAAATATCCAATTTAATATAGCACCAAATCTCAAGTACCCAAAATAATAAAATTACTTTGCAAGTTTTATTTAATAACAATAAAGTACATAATTAGGTGTACTCGGTGGTTGATATCAATACATTTTCATTTTGTTTGTCTATATTTGAAAAGTAATTTAAACAAATAAAAATTATTATAATAATGGGTATCTATATGTCTTGCATGAGTGCTCAAAGATTCATAAATAAATAAAATAAAAACAATTCAAATCGGTTTTTTTAATTGACTTTATGTAAATTTTTGACCAAAAGAAGACAATTCAAGTCGTTCATTTTTAATGTTTATAATATGAAAAAAAGTTAAGAAAAAATATCATATGTTAAAATATTAACGTACATAATAAATGTGAAACTGTGCAAAAAGTACGTTAGAATAAAGGGAACAATTACATAAAATATCTTTAAAAAATAAAAAAATAATTATATGGTATATATAAAGACATTGGAAAATTTATGTTTATATAATATATAATAGCATATTTTTTAAAATTTATGTTATTATTTAATGAGGTTTTAATCTAATAAGAAATATTAGCAATTGTCAGTCCACCCCAATACTTCAAGGGGTAGACTGACATTTTTAAAAAGTAGTGAGGCTGCGTGACATTTGTGCAAAGCTCAGATGGGCGGAGTGAAAATTACTCCAAAAAAAAAAGCCTCTATAATAATGGCTACTACTATAGTGGGTATTAAAACAAGTTCCGGTCACTACTGTAAGATATAAAATAAAAAAAAAAAAAAAAATTCGTGCATTCCATATGATCTTTGTTTCAGCAAGAATCTTCATTTATATTCCCTCCATCCATCTTAAATATTGTCAAACCAATAAAATATTTGTCCACTTCAAATGTTTCCAAATCAATTTTTACCCACTTAGTTCTCCATATTACCCCTCCACTATCTATCAAATCGAAACCTCTTTAGTGGTTGACTATAATGTAGGGCAAATCACTAATGTAGGGCAAATCACTATAACATGACAACCTTAGCCATGGATAATGATTAGACAAATTTGACCCGTTCATTAATTGCAGTTATTTGCACATATTAGTCATGACCAACTTTTTTTGATAATTATTAGTCATGACCAATTAATGATAAAAATAAAATACAAAAGTCATGACTAAATAACTCATCAGTCACGACTAATAGCCATAGCATACGATTAGTACCATCTAATCTTATATATATATATGTATAAACACAAATTCTCATCTAAGGTGGCCTTATTTATGGCTTAAATGAGGCTGCCTATTTCATGCTGACATCATACTGATGTCAGCCTTACTTATATAAACCTAAACAGTCACTTTGATAGATCTTTTTCTCTTTCATCGATTTTCTCTCAGCTAATTCTCTTGATTTTTCTCACTCATCAACTTTCTCTCTCCTCGAGCAACAAACCTTCAACCGTTCCTCGATTTTCTCTCTCCTCAGCAACAACCGGTCTTTTTCGCTCTTCATGAACGTAATTTGATCATTCTCAACTGTATTCGCTTCATCTGAATCGACATTCTTTGGCGCAATGTTCAGTTGTTTGCGATTGTCTTTCATCTTTGCAAATTTAGGTATGTAATTAGTTCTTTGATTTTGTGTTTTCAAATTCTGATTTCATTCGTTATTTGTGTAATTTCGATCAAAATTTATATAGTTTAGGTCATAATTTGTGTTCATAACACACTAATTTGTTTGGTCTTGTGCTTCAAATTTTGGTTTTAGCTACTATGGAAATTGTTGTTGCTGCTGAATCTGTTTCGGAGGCAAAGGATCTTCAAGTTGCTGTTGATTCTACTATTAAAGGTGAAATTCATTGTTGTTTATGTTTAATTTCTTTTAATTTTTGTTATTGATCTTCTTTTTATTGGTTCGCTATTTTATTTTTCATATTCTATTTGAAATGCTAGGTTTAAGGTACCGTTATTGTTGTTTATGCACCAGTTTGTTCTCATATTTGTAGATTTTGATTATATTTAGCTTTATTTTTTCATTTTCTGCTTTTGTTATTTTTGTACCAGTTTTATTCCTCCTGGCACCACATGTGATGTTTGCATCCCCCGTAATTGTTATATTTTTACTTGCCACTGTTTGAACTCCTGGTACCAAATTATGCTGTTGTAGTACCATGTTTTTAAAATATTGGACATAATTATTATTTATATCAAATTTTGGTGTTGTTTTGTTTTGGTACCAATTTTTTGTTTTAGGGTACCAGGTTTTGGTCTTAGGGTACCAGTTTTTCATATTCATGTGCCACATTTGATGTTTCAGTACCAGTAATTCTCACTTGTTATCTTGCCACCATTTTATCTCTTGGTATCAAATGGCATTGTTGTAGCTCCATGTTTTTATATTTTAGCCTTAGTTTTTTTTAAATATTTAACATAATTATTACCTGTAGCTATTTTTGTGATGTTCTGTATTGGTACCTATTTTAGGTACTGTGGTACCAGATTTGTTGGTCATAGCGCCATAATATCTTAACTAGGTACCTGTTGTATTTATCTGCTTTTTCAGGATCTAGTATTGATGATATGGATGTATCTGGTTCCCTTACTGGTGTTAAAATGCCAACTCTTAATAAGATATATGAATTATATCGTAGTCATGCTCGTGCTTTGGGGTTTAGTGTAAAGAAACATTGTACTAGGAAGTTTGCTACTGTTCAAGGTCAAGTTAGGAAGTATTATGTTTGTTCTTCTCAGGGGTTTAGGGAAAAATCAGATGTTTCTGATTCGAATAAAAAGAATAGAAAACATGTTGTTACTCGAACTGGTTGTAAGGCAGAAGTGAGGATCAAATTGAATAATGATGGTGTTTATGAGGTTATTCACCATGTTATAGGTCACAATCATCCACTCACTAGGTCTGAGTGGAGTCATCTTCATCGTTTTGAAAGACAAATAAGTGTTGAGAAGGGTGAGGTTATTGCAGCTTCGTTGGAAGCTGGTTTGGGTGCTACTCAATCATTCCATTGTATGACTCATGAAGCAGGCAGTGTCCGAGCAGCTGGTTATACTTTGAAGGATCATTTGAATTATGTTACACGTGTGAAAATGAAGTCTATTGATGGAGGAGATGCGCATATTGTTATAGATATGTTATATCAGAAAGCTGTTGAAGAGTAAGACTTCTTTTTTAGAGTTAGACTTGATGATGGAGGTTGGTTATGTAACTTGTTTTGGAGGGATTTTATGATGAGAGAGGATTCCATTATATATTGCGATGTTACTGTTTTCGATACAACTTATCGTACGAACAAGTACAACCTCATTTGCGCTCCATTTGTTGGTATTAATAATCATTGAAAGAACGTAATATTTGGTTGTGCTTTTTTGACCAATGAGAAAATGGAATCGTTTGAGTGGCTTTTTGAAGTGTTCAAGAAATCTATGGGTGGGAAAGTCCAAGCATCTTTACGGACCAAGATCAAGCAATGGCAGATCGTATTCAAAAGGTAAAAGTTGTTTGTTTTTACTCCTACCTGTACCATGTTTACATTCTGAGGCACCAATCGTTGTTTTTCTAGCACCACAGTACTGCAATCCCCTGTGTCACTACTAGTTCCATTTAAATTAGTAGTACTAGTTTTGCTCTCCATTGTACCGTGATTTCATTTCTTTCATGTTATGCAATATCATTTATATTAGTAGTACCACATTCTGTTTATTTATTTTGTATTTCTTCTGTCTTTGTCAGTACCAATTTGTGTCTTCTGAGCACCAGATTTTGTACTCTGAGTACCACTTTGTTAAACAGATGTACCAATGTTTTCCAATGCAGATTTTTCCTCATACAAGGCACATGTTATGTCTCTGGAATCTACAGCAAAATGCAGTCAGTTATTTTGGTGAACTCAATAGTGATCCCACACTTTCAAATACATGTTTAAAAAGTGTTTGTATCGTTAGGTTAATCCGAAAGAGTTTGAAAGCACATGGTATTTAATGATGAAGAAATATGATTTGGAGGGTGATGATCATTGGTACTTTAAGCGCTTGTACCTGACGAAGGAGAAGTGGTGTACAACTCTTAGTAAAGATTTTTTCTCAACTGGGATTCTTTCTTCTCAAAGAAGTGAAAGTACCAATCATGCTGTCGGTTTCCAAACTAGCAAAACAACAAACTTGACTGAGTTTTTCTCCATTTTCCAAAAGAACGGATTACAATTCAAGGCGTCATGATATGGCTCGCAAGTTCTACAACATGATTTCGAAGTGTGAAAAAAGTGAAGCTGCAATGATTTGATGATATCTACAAAAATGTTATTGCTGCTATTGATGTTGTTCTTGCAACTTCTAAATCTGGTGCTTCTCATTTATCTAAAGAAGCAGGCACCACCAATGTTGTTCTAGATCCAACCCGTACTATTACCAAAGGTCGAAGTAAAAGGACTAAAGGTCATTTTGAAATACAGAAGCTAAGAGGAGGTGGGAAGAAGAATGTTAAGGATTCATCTAACAAAGCTTCAAGTTCAAGGAATGAATATGGGACTAAAACTCCTACTGTTTCATTGAATTGATTTGTTTTCATTTTATTGGTTGTAAAAACTGGTACTTGTGGTATTGCATTTGGTACTTTTCTTGTCAAAGAGTGGTGTATGCTAACAATTTTGATAGATGTAATTGAGTTCCAA